>JBBPCX010100737.1:2216-23014 GCA_037974365.1 Hydrocynus forskahlii
ACACTTGACTCAGACTCGCACCCCAGAGACTCAGGACTCGACACTTGACTCAGACTCGCACCCCAGAGACTCAGGACTCGACACTTGACTCGGACTCGCACCCCAGAGACTCAAGATATGACCTGGACTCCAATGACTTCAGATTCGGAAGTTCACTCGAGTGTTGAGGCACCCTAAAGACATGAGACTCAACTGACTTTCATACCCCAGGGACTTGACTCAGACTCACAAACAGAGACTCAGTACTCAAGTCAGACTCAAATCTGAGTGCTAAGGCTTGCACCCTGAAGACTTGATTCACACCTCAAAGACTCTAGACTTGACTCTGACTCGCCTCACAAGACCTTCGAGACTCAACTTGAACCTGAACCACAGTCACTTGAGTCTTGACTAATAAAATCGGGACCCTCTCTGCTATTAACCTCACAGCTCCTGCACAAAAAAGGTTAAAAAAAAAAAACTGTAGACACAAAACATATCTTCACCAATCAACTACTGTAGTCGTAAGGTGAATAATATGTGAACCTAGTTTTTGGGTGAAACACTTAAATCTCCTCTGGGATCCTAATGTCCTCCTAGTTAGCAGATCTCTGCCCTCAGTCTTAAAGCAGGACCAACTTTGAGATACTGCACTAAACAAGACCAGAGTGAGAAGCCTTGAAATACTTACACATTCAAGAAGTATCTCCCGTCAATATCGAAAGAGACTCTGTTTAGGACGGAAATATATTTGCACCAACAGAACAGCTTTCATCAAAAAGCTGTAAGGACAGCCTAGAAAGTTTCAAGCTTCCTTCATCTAGTTCAGCTCTCCAGCAACTCCTTTGAACTGGAATTCTCTCTGATATCCTCCAACATCTGAAAGATGAAAGAGGACACTTTCTGAGAACTGACTTTTGCTACGAACTTTTCAGAGGACAAAACATACCCTTACTTGTAGGTAAAAGTTGAGGGGATTTTTTGGTAATTGGAGATAACTGAGATAGTACAGTGGTGTTGAATCTCAGCTAATCTCGCAGGACAGGAAAAAGACGGAATCATATCTCAAATCTAAGAGTGTTTCTCACTGTACAATCTAGGCCAACTGACCCAAAAGGGAACTGATGAGGAGAACTCACCGTTCTAATACTACAGTGGTGCTTGAAGGTTTGTGAACCATGTAGAACTGTCTACATTTCTGCATGAACAAGCATCATCATTTTCCTCAATAAATAAATGACCTAATTTATTTAACTGGATTCTTTTTATCTACTTTAAGGACTTGACATCTGACGATATTTCAGGTCATATTTATGCAGAAATGTAGACAATTCTAAATGGTCCACAAACTTTCAAGCACCACTGTAGTTCACCTTCCACTGTTTTAAGACAGCAGGAACCGACACCCTTCTAAAGTCATTAATTGGTATTAAAAGATAACTTTCTCGCTAGTTTGATTTATTGCCAGCTATGAAACACTGTTCTGTCTGCATGCCAGAGGTGGAAAATTCAGGTCCAGAAAGTAAAACCCTGCATAGGAGTTTGTTCCAAATGAGAAGCCACTGAAGCCAAATCCTGGAAAAAATGTTTACTTTCTGGACCTTCATTTACCACCTCTGCCGCACACACTCACAAAAACATTGGCAAATACAAAGATAACTTGTTGAGCCCCAACTGACACTATTTTGCTAAAGCCCAACACTAGCTGTGTGCTTTTCTGCCTTCACACACCCACATACATCATGCGTAGAATCAAACAAAGCTTACGTTTCTCTGATTAAAAAAACAAATCAGCGTAAAGTGACCATTCTGTCATATGTGAACACACCACAGTAGTGTGGACAGCACCAATTTCTTTGTCTGCATTTAACCAATTTAACCCATTCACCAAGTGAAGCGTCAGGCAGCCAGGAGCACAGCGCCCGGGGAGCAGTGTGTGGGGACAGTACCTTCCTCAAGGGTACCTCAGTGGTGCCACAAGCAGTCCTGGGATTCAAACCCACGCCTTTCTGATGGCAACCCCCTGACCACTAGACCACCAGCTGCACTGAAGAGAGAGAATATGAGCAAAACCACTCATTCTTACCTTAGCAAACTCTTCAAAATGCAGAGACGTTTGGGGCTATAGTTTTGGGTTGTTGACGGGGGAAGGGTGGTCCGTTGCTCTCACCATGGCTCTGTGTCCACGTCTCAATGTTTTTATTCATTTATAGATCTGGGGTAATTCATAAAACATTCAAAGCTGTAGCTGTTGATACCAAGGCCTAACAGCCCTACCATAAAGTAGTAATAAAAAAAAAAAAATCGGTTTGGTCACAATGTATACTGTTATACTGTGAGTCCTGGTGGTGAGCTGTGACTATCAGTTTGGACCATACGTGTCAAAAGAATTACTAAAAAAACTCAAAGAATGCTAATTTCTCCAAGCTCCCATATGGGACTACCAATGGTATGTGAGCCCTAAGATAACAGCACTGCTCAGAAGCTTCTCTTCTTGGTAATTCTTGTTAATACATGGGTGAGTCCAGGATGACATTTTTATTTAAATTTATATTGAAGAAAAATGTAAATAAAAATGTCATCCTGGACTCACCCATGTATTAACAAGAATTACCAAGTCATTTTTAATCCAAGAACCACTGAAAACTGAAAAAAAAGAATGATACTAAACAATACTGTCAGTTTACTGACTGTTTAGGTTGGAAGATTCCTTTGAGAATATCTTTGAGGGCCTGGAGTCACTGTGTTTGTACAATACATCACAAGAAAGATGATCTATAAAGGAAATATATATGTTTATTAAATTAGTGGCATTATTTGAGACATTTCAAAAGCTTATCAACTATCATTGTTACTTTAAAACCACCTGAAGTTCAAACATTCAGATGAAAAACATTTAATACGTGGCACAGACAGTGATTAATTATAGGACAGGTTAATTACAGGACTGGCAAAACTCCCCTATTAATAAAAACGGTATAAAATTAGCTCATTACAAACTAACAGACTTTGGACAACTCTAAAAGTTTGTAACAGTATAAAAACAGTAAAAACGCTCCTCCAGGCGCAGGCCTCTGAGGTGAACAGGGTCTCAGCACAGGGGCTTGCCGTGTCTCATGTTCTGGGCGCAGGTCCGGCCCAGGTTCGCCCCCTCCAGCAGGAGATCCGCCAGGCGGTCCAGGCCGAGGCAGGCGGTGAGGGGGGCGATGAGGCCGTACAGCCCCCCCAGGAAGATGCTGAGCGGCCAGCCCACCACCAGCAGCACTATCAGCCAGACGATCGCCCAGAAACAGGAGCCGCAGTCCGCCATCCTGGAGGACAGCAGAAACGGTGTTAAATTATTAATTCAGTTCAATTTCAACTCAGATTTACTGCATTCATCATATTTTTATGGCACAAACACAGTCATAACCACTCGCACTACTAATCTGTCATTACATTATATCTGTCATCATCAATTATTTTGTTATTCCGTTTGCACTATTACTACTGTTATTGTCTTTTTAAAACTCTCTATTGTCTTATCTTTATTCCTCTTGTTACACAGAGCTCGTTCATAACAAAATCATTTTGTGAAAAATAAAGATCTTTTTTTATATCTTATTTTATTTATATAGCGCTTTTTGTCACAAAGCAGCTTTAGAGAGTCCAGCTCGGAGCCCCTAGAGAGGAAGAAACGTCAGGAGGGGAACCTGTTCTCCTCTGGTCATTATTTCACATTGTTGCTATTAATGACATTTTACCAGTAATATTGATACGGATACTGCTAATCGATAGCAATACTCATCTAGACTCTCCATAAGCTCTGTGAGAAAGTATTAACACTGCAGAAACACCCACAGCAGCACCGTCTGAACAGGAGACTCTCCAGAGCTCAGCACCCACCAGTCAAGAACTGGGACCAGTTTAGAACCAGTTGTCCATACTCATCCCTCCCCCATGCTGTGTGCAGCCTAGTAGTAGTAATCATAGACACTTCGCACTTTCAATCATGTGTAAAAGTTCTGAGACCCAAATAACATTTGTTGGGTTTTTTTAAGTGATAAGAACAAATGTTTGATATAGAAAATATAAATATGGCATATTGCTGCTAATATTGCTGGCCAGTGCAAAAGATTTATATTTTATTTTTTCCCCATCATGTTAAATTAAGCAAATAAATAATAAGTGTGCATTAAAATGTGCAGCGGTGTGTCTTTTAAGAGCACATGTAACTACTTTTGAGTTACAAAAGCAACATGTCGTGACCAGAGATACCCAAACTTTTGTATATGACTGTATGGTTGTTGGCAGTGAAGTCTTTTTTAAGGGGAAATAAGGATGTATCTTGCATGCAATGTCAGGCAATGCACTTTCTTAAACCTCTTTAATATTTAAAATGGGTAGAAATGCATTCTGGAATGAAGCTCTTGCTTAAATGGCCAAAGGCTAAAAGCTGTGGAGAGGTTATATTGTTTTACCCTATTTACTCTTAGAAAAACAACAATTTTCAGAAATATCAATGCTATACTTTTATAACTCATTTCTTAGAGACATAATGTTGCATTTTGTATTCTTTCCTAAACATCTCTACATCTGGAACGAAGCTCGTACTTCAGTGGCTGAGATCTTAAGATAAAAGCTGCGATGAGGATGTGCACTTATTCACGCTAATGTGGGTGCCAAAACTTTTGCACACAGCTGTATAAATCACTGCATGTTCCATATTATATACCAAAAATGTCCAGCTAAGAGTTTAGATGCCAGTGGCTGTACAACAATGTTTTCTTCAGGATCGTAATTCACTCTAGGCCGACTGTCTGCTGACTTACATTTTCCATTCAGTTTCTGTGATCAGATTTAGTCCCAGCTCACTTCAGGATGCCCACAGCATTCCTGGCACGCCAACCTGCATTCCAGCATCTGACTGGTGTATTGTTTGTGTTGCAACACCCTGGAGACCAGAGCTGGTGTCCTTTCACAATTCCCTCATGCTTTTACATTCTTTATTATTATTTTTTGTGATTTTGAAGCCACATAACGGTTTCTGCCCTGCTGCTTTAACCTATATTTCTCAGGAAGCGTCACTGGTCTGGATAGAACAGTCCACATTGTGGTTTTGTTTTGTCTGGAAAACTGGTCAAGTCCAGGCTTGACCCTGCTGGCCTGTTTGGAAGCTCCTCTATGTTGTCAGCCAGAGTGCCACATCACTGCATTACTTGTTCACATGGCCTATAGCAGGGGTCACCAACATGGTGCCCCCAAGGACCACATGAGTAGCCCGCGGACCTGTTCTAAAAATAGCACAACTCACCAGCGAGCAGCATCTAACATTTAATTATATCCTGTTCCTCTTTAATCACATTTGCATTTGAAAATTACAATATCTAAAAAAAAAAGCATTTAAAACATGTTTATTATACATGAAGTTTAGATAAGTTTAGGTAAACTTTGTTCCAGTGTATCAGACTGGTAGCCCTTCGTATGGCTCAGTCCCCGTGAAGTAGCTCCGTTTCAAAGAGGTTGGTGAGCCCTGGCCTATAGTCTCTCTCCTCAGGTCATTTAGCAGCTGAATTCTAGTAAACTGAGATGCCGGTGCTGTCGTCCCACCACTCCGGTTTGTTGACGGTGGAGTGGGGTGGGGGACGGAGGTGTCTCAGGGTGCTCTCATGTCTATCATAGCCCTCAGCTCTGCCCTTTCTAGCAAGGCTGCTATAACGAGGCATACCCGGAGTCTCAACTTGCACTCTTTACAGTTATAAATCCTTCCCTGTAAACTTAAGAAGAACCAACTCAGAACCTCTCCGAGGGGAACTGTAGCGCATTTGTCCAGCCTGACTGATCACCACTAGGACCCCAGGCCACCACTATCCCAGTTCTGCAATCGCTCAAGTGTTTTACCCACAAGGGTGGCAGTCGCCTAGTGAGTAAAACACTTGCCTGTGAACCCCGTGAACCCCATGACCACATTGTCACATTTTCAGGTCCAGTACTTGTCATGTTTATAAGAAAAACACTGTTCTGCTTGTGTCCAATCTGGTAATGACTACGATAAACCACAGTCAGGACTATGGAGATGCTAGTTGGGCCTCAGACTATAACACTACCTGTCTCTCGGTTTATATTGTCAGCAAATAAACTGTAATTTTGTATTAAAATGTGCAAAAGTGTGTCTCTGAAAAGGACATGTCCTTTTTTACACTAAGAATATTAACCCGTCATTTGATCAGGGGTGCCTAAACTTTTGCATACAACTGTATAGTTGAGGCCAGTGGACTTTAAACAATTTCAGAAATATCAATGCTAACCTTAATTAAAACTGTATTTTTTAAGGGAAATAATTACACGTTTTGCATAAAACGTCAGTCAATGTAGTTTCTTTATATGTAAAACTAGTATAAATGAGCATTGCGGAATATCCAAATTAATCAATATCCAAAATAAAAAAACACAAACATGAAGGTAATCTCTGGCAGCGGAACAGCAGAAGTGCGTCCAGCTCTGCTTGAATGACAAAAACAAAACCAAACTGCATGTGAAACTGCAGCTGACACAACCCTGTTTATGGTTTCTGTCTGTTTCTTCCCCTCATTTCCTGCTTCTGCATTTTTAAGTCATTCGTAGTAAATGTGTGGGAGCCAACATGCTTTCAGTCTCATGACATGAAACACATTAAAAAACAGAAAACAGAAGTTACTAAGTAACTGCAGGGAGCTCCCGACCTGATAAAGAACGAGTTACACGAGACAAAGTTGTGAAACTACAAAGCAAACCTCCCAGACTTCAGTTTAAAAGTGTTTCTATAGACCCCACTATGTTACAGTATCCACAGAAACCACTAAATTAGTCCAAGTATCTATAGACACCACTATACTAATTAAAGTATCTATAGACACCACAGTAGTAGTTAAAGTATCTGAGGTATCTATTGGCACCACTAAAGTCTCTAATGTAGTTAAAGTATCTATAGAAGCTACTATACTAGTTAGAAGTATCTATAGACCTCAAAATAGTAGTTCAAGGTGTCTGAAGACACCCACTATGGTAAAGTATCTATACTTCCCCACTATACTAGTGAGGTAGTCTACACACAGTAACCATAATAACAAGCCTTTAGTGTAAGGACACATACCTGGCATGCATTTAAAACCAGGGAGCAAACGTGGAAGACAGTTAACAGTGACAAAGAGAATGAAGAAGCAGCACAAACCTTGTAGAGAGGTCCCTCCTGAGGAAAAGATTTTCCCTTAAAATGACTTGATTTCCAGGGAGAGTAAATGACAGTAATCCTTGTAGCTTCAGGATCTCTCGGGGACTCTCAGGCGGTGTAGAGACGGCTATCTGGCTCTGCCTGAGAAAATCCAACACATTCCTGCTGCTAATTTCCTAGGAAGTAGTGGATGTGGGCTCAGACAGGAGGCGGTTAAGAGCCAGCAGTGCTGCTCTGTGGGGAAGGAAGACTTTCAGGCCACATTGCACAATGGACAAGTTCACATGACCGTACTCACAACAACGTGACAAAACCACTAGTTCATAAAGAAATACGGATTATGAAGAGAGCGGTAAAGTGGTAGCATAATGTCAGCTAAGGCTAAGTGTACAGTGTAAAGTAGACATTTGTCAGGTGTAAACACACCACAGCACACAGTGTGAACAGTGTTCAATTGTTGGCTGTATTTAACCCTTTCACCCAAGTGAAGTAGTGGGCAGCCAGCGACAGCACCCAGGGAGCCGTGTGTGTGGACGGAACCTGCAGCGTGCTGGGAGCAGTGTGTGGGGACGGAACCTGCAGCGTGCTGGGAGCAGTGTGTGGGGACGGAACCTGCAGTGTCCAGGGAGCAGTGTGTGGGGACGGAACCTGCAGTGTCCAGGGAGCAGTGTGTGGGGACGGTACCTGCAGTGTCCAGGGAGCAGTGTGTGGGGATGGTACCTTGCTCAAGAGTATCTCAGGGGTGCCACTAGCAGTCCTGGGATTTAAACCCACTACCTTCTGATCACAGTTTCAACTCCCTTACCACCAGACCACCAGCTGCCCATCATAAACTGAGAAAACGAATGGCACTTCTTGACACTTCTTGGCCCCCCCATGATGTGTCAGCACTGTGAGATTTAGATTTTTCTTCAGACAAACAAGGCCAGTGCACACAGCGATGTTTGAAGGTTTAACAACCTTTTTCATTTTATTACAAAAGAGGCATCATTTGTTACAAAACTCTTCTTACAAAAGGCATTTGGCTCTAATGCACAAATCATTCTCTCGACTGTAATCAAAACAAGACAAAAAAGGAACCGAAAAGACTACATATGGGCTGAAAGGAAGAAAAAAACCCAAAAACATCTACTGGATGGTCCATGAATTTGCATCAAGGACACGGTGGGTGGGTTTGTCTTCAGGATGACTCCTCACTGTCTCCGCTGTCACTATCTCTGCCGGGGTGTTCGGGCATTTTAGCGTGTTCCTTCGGCTCCTCCGTCCCAGGCTCCTCCTCCATCTTTGTCTGTGGCTCCTCCTTCTCCTCACTCTCGGCCGGCTTGGTGTCTCCTGGCTCCTGCTCCTCCTTCATGTTCACTTCAGACTCCTCCTCTGCTACCACCTGCCGAGGAGGTGGCAGGAGCTGCTGCTGTTGCTGCTACACGGAGACGAAAGAAGAAAAACACACAAGTGGAAACATGCTTGTGTTTAAGGATGTTGTGATACTGCATCAAGATATGTTTTCCTGAGTATATCTGCTATTGCCAAGTCAAGTCAAGTAGGTTTTTATTGTCATGTCTACCAAATACACAACGTTCCTCCAGGACCATGGTGCAACACAAGAGCAGAACAGAGCAGAACAGAACAGGAACAGAACACTAGTGCAAACAGGTCAGAACACAATAGCAACAACTTAACGAGACAACGTTCAGTGCAAATTGAAAATGGCTACATTCAGGGTAAATGCAGTATTTTTGACCGGTACTATATTCAAGCAGCAGAGATGTGCAAAGGATGCAGAACAGAGTTTACATGTGCAAAAAAAGAAATGCAGAGCATCAATAAATAGTTCTAAGACTCTGAAGAAGAGAATGGATCATAAAGGTGAAGGGGCCTCCAAACAAAAACCAGTGTAGAGTAACTGCAGCAACTTGTTTGTGTTCATAGATGGCCAATATGTCGACATATCATGAAAAACTGCATCATGATGCCGTTTCCTGGATATTTATTGGGTACTGTCAACAATTCTAAGACGCGTGTTTAAGGATGTCATGATACTGCATCAAGATGTGTTTTCTTGGGTAAATCTTTGCTATTGTGGATAGTTCTAAGAATCTGAACAAGAGAACGGATCATAGAAAAAGATGAAAGGGTCTTCAAACTAAGACCAGTGTACAGTAACTGCAGAACCTTGTCTGTGTTTAAGGATGGCCAAAGTGTTGATATAACATGAAGAACTGCATCATGAGGCACATTTCCAGGTACATCTAGGCTGTGGTCAATTCTTCTAGAAGACTAAACAACAGAATGGATCATGCAGAAGTCCCCCAAACAAAGACCAGTGTTGAGTAACTGCAGAAACCTGCCTGTGTGGATGACCAATAAGGATGGTGTAAGGATGACCAATGTGTTGATATATCATGACGAACTGCATCATGATACACTTTGCTGGGTAAATCTTTGCGACTGTCAATAGTTC
Source organism: Hydrocynus forskahlii (assembly GCA_037974365.1). NCBI lineage: Eukaryota > Metazoa > Chordata > Actinopteri > Characiformes > Alestidae > Hydrocynus > Hydrocynus forskahlii. Next base: position 11,846 of record JBBPCX010100737.1, read on the forward strand.
TAAGACAATGAATAACAGAATGGACCATAAAAAGAAGAAAGGGCCTCCAAAAAAAACCCAATATGGAGTAACTGCAGAAGCTTGGTTGTGTTTAAGGATGGCCGATGTGTCAATTTATCATGAAGGACTGGATCATGATACATTTTTTTCTGGGTATATCTGGACTATAGTTAATACTTCTAGGACACTATACAAAAGAATGGAACTTTAAAAGATGAAAGGGTCTCCAAACAAAGACCAAAGAATGTGCTTGTGTTTAAGGATGGCTAGTATGTCTGCACAATATATCACGAAGAACTGCAGAATGATGTGCTTTTCTGAGTATATCTTGGCTATAATTAATACTTCTAGGACACTGTACAACAGAAAGGATCATAAAGACCAGAAGGCCTCCAAACAAAGACCAGTGTAGAGTAACTGCAGTCCTCTGAGCTTTGCCTTCGTGAGTGCTTTGGAACAGTGTTTCCCAACCTTGGTTCATTTAGCATTTTCCCTGCTCTTCACCATCCACTTCAAATTAAGAGCACTTGTTAATTAGCTGATTAGTTGGATTGGGTGTGTTAGGAGCATAGAATCAGCTCCAGGACCAGAGAGGCAATGGATCATAGATTTAACAGAATTTCTCATGGTTGCCACCAGATGTTCTTGTTACAAGATCACATCTGGCTGATTGGATGTCATGTGTAGTTTTTCTGTTCCAACTTCATGAAACCTCAAAACACCTAAGTATTATGATAAATACCCCCCAACATGAAAACATCATGTATTTTAATTACATCGTTTCCATAGCGCCCACCCTCATTAAAAAGCAATGCGCTCTAGTCTACGGCAAATTAGTTTCAGAGAATAGAAAATGGGCCGCACTCAATACATTTCTCAATAAGTCCAACTCCCCCTGCAGCGAAGTTCTCCTGGAGAGGAGAGCGTGTTAGAGTGAGTGTAGACTGATGGCAGAGCACTTCTGATGTGGGAAAACAACAGCAGCAGCTCCGAACCTCAGTTTAATGTAGTTTTGAAGGGAGAGGGTTGGGAGGAGCACATTTCACATTACAGCACAGCAGGCCTTCATTAGAAGCAATTTATTCCTCATTCAAAACGCTACGCTCACGGCTTGTTAAGTTTCAGTGTGCGGAGCTAAAACAATTCTCTCACATCCGACCCACTTCCAGCTCCATTAAACCTTCCAGATAAAACGAATAAAGTCCCTTCATAAAGGCTTGAGATGAATTAGTCATTTACTCAGGAGACAAAGGAGAAATTCCTCACCTGTCTGTACTGCTGGGTGCTCTGGATCATATGCATATACATGTTATAGACCAGGTTGGCCATTTCTGGCATGTTCTTGATGACTTGATCAGGCTGGTTTGAGCGAGGCTCCGTCTGCACAGACAGAGAAACCATTTCAAGGAATTAATTTCAGAATCAGAACCAGATTCAGAAAACTTCATTGATCCTGGATTGCTTGTGTTACAACTGCACAGAGACAAGATTATTATGAGGAAACAATTTACAATAAGACTTTCCTTATAAAGGGTCTATAAATGACTTATAATCATGTTAGTTAGGTTGTAGACAGTTTATAAATCATTAATAATTATAGTTATAACAGCTGTGATACACTGATGCAGGCTCTGATCTCGGACCGCGTTAGGCGCTGAGCTTGTCTTGTCTTTTTCTCAGGCAGAATGTTCAACTGTCAGCTCCAGCAGGCCTTTTTTGAAACATGACACTACCATTAAGACAGATTAATTGTCAAATAGTGAGTCTGCATCAATGTGTGACTGTTATAACTTGTTTATAAACGTTTATTAATGACCGTTAATTAGGTTGTAGACAGTTTATAAATGATTATGAATAATTTATAAACCCTTTATAAGAGTAGTCATTTCAAAGTGGTACCCAATAAAAAATATCAGAATAAAAACTCAGAATAAAATATAGTATGAAATAAAGTCAAAATAAAACTCAGAATAATAAACTGAAATACACACACAATGCTGTGGTCAGTTAGTGAATATAAATACTATAGATAAATCACTGCTCAAGTAGTTTACTAGTAACAGAAACAGTGGCTTGGAGTTGCACCCTATTTCAAGACTGTTATTGCATGTAGAAGTGATATTGCACATGATAAGCAGTAATCTTGCACATGATAATACTACTGCACCGGAAGAAACAGTGATATTACATAATTACATAATAATAAAGACACCGCACAATAGGAAACTTCATGTCTGAAAAGCAGCAGGTTACTGCGGTGCATGAAATTTAACACTATCTGTCTACTGCATATGAATCCAGATACAGAGCGGATATTGAATTTGAACTGCTGGAGAGGAACGAGGAATAGATGTATCAAGGATAGTGGCAGTGAACTGTCTTGATTTATACAAGAAAACCCCTGATAATCACACTCGAGTCTGAAAAATGTACATGTGTCTACACCGCTCCTCACGCAGCACGATCTCATAACACCACAGCATCCATTTGGAAAGGAGGCCATTAAACCATTTATGGTTAAATCAATAAAGCATGGATGGAAGCATTTTGCTGTCGGGAAATGGAAAAACAGAATGTACATCTTTCCAAATGGATTGCAGAAACAGAAAGCAGAAGAGAGCAGAGGAGAATTTGATGTGCAGCAAGGATTGGTGAGGAATATGATGGTGCTGGAGGGTCTAAATCCAAGGCCTAAGGACAAACAAGTGCATTTGGCTAACTAGACTAGGATAAACTTAATAGGAGGAGATATTCTAACAGGAGGGACCAGGCGGACACTGCCCTAGTTCATGGCCTAGGTTGCCAGAACCTCCTAGAGAAGAGCACAGGGGTTGTAATACAAGCCCCCCACACCTCAAATAACCAGCCAGTAGCCTGACTGTCATTCAGCAGCACATTTTTATGAGACAATATTTTTAAAGTCAAAGTCAAAGTGAAATTTGCCATCTCAGCTCTACACATTTATACAGTGAGACGACGCTGCTCCAGATTGTACAGAAAACAGAGAGAGAGACAAAGAATACAATTAAACAATAAAATAACAATGAATATAAACTCTAAAATAGTAGGAAAAATGTGCAATACGGTACAATTTTTTTACATCTCTTAAATTGTGCAATTACAGGAATGTAATTGAGTGCTTTATATTTGAGGACAGTGGCGGTTCAAAATAAATACAAAGTCAATCCACGAAAATATAAAACTCAGACTGTATCCTCTGCATTTTCTGGGTGTCTTAACTCCACATAAGTATCTAGTACAGTACACTCTGGACTTTCAACAGAAGCGGCTCTTAACTTCTGTTTACTACCACTACGTCCTGTTACTTGATTTGAGAAGCTGTAATTTACACCCACTCAGTGTGGCTCAATGTTGCAATATTATACGCAGGGTGCACTGTTGTGGTGTCTGTTTATTGTGTAGTTTGTATTATTTCTGCTGTAAACTGCACTCTGTTATATGTTGCACCGTGGAGAAACGTCACACTATGAACGTGTTAACAGCCGCCGAAGACCATAAACTTTGAACCTTGAATATCCAAGAACAAATGTAAAGTGTTTTTACATGTAGCTGCTTGTGCATCATAAAAGAGTGGTGTGTAAAGTGCAAAGGTGGAAAGTTGAGTCAGGTCACAGTTTCAGGTGTGTGTGTGTGTGTGTGTGTGTTAATGGATTTCAGAGGTGGGCTGAACAAAGAGCAATGACGTCTGAGTTCAGTGTAAGGCGAATTTAATTCTTGTTTGGGCTGCAATACACTGAGCAATAGAAATTCACTGCCCTTGAATAACTCTTAATTAACTCCCTTTAATTAAGTGTCCTGGATCAACTAATCACTGTTAGTGCTATTGTCATTTTTAATCTGTACAGTAGATGTAGAGCCCTCCAGTGTTTAAACACATTTACTCATAGTAGTGTTTCCTTTCATATATACAGTTCCCAAAAGATTTGAAGTTCCACATATAATGAACTCTTATTGGCTGCTACCGGGGATGCACCCAAATTTCAGCAAACATAAGAGAAGTAATACAGAAAGTAAGACTGAGAATTAGGCCTGCAGTGGCACTTGGAAGTTCGTAAACTCTTAATAATAACCCTTAAAAGATCTAAATATTATACATGGTTATTTATTGATTGAGGAAAATGATCCAATATTACCTATCTAGGGCTCACAGAGATATGGACCATTTTTCCACCAAAAATACATAACCACATACATATTTTGTCACATTTGTTTACTTTCGGTTGTCTTAATCTACTTTTGGACTTTTGATTATGGTTTAGACCGTATTTCTGCAAAAATACAGAAAATTCTGAAGGGTTTACAAACTTTCAAGCACCACGGCACAATGAAGTGTCAAAATCTGAGACTTGAGAAATGATTTGCACGAGAAACTGATTAATGATTTCTTTTCCTTTCTCATGCTGGTCAGTGCAGACTTATTTAAACAGAGCAGATAAACAATGAACTCGTCACATCAGACAAGTGGTTTGACGAGAGAGTTGCCACTTCATTAGTCTATTTCTGTCCTGGAAATTCGTACTCAGGTTCAACTAATCATCATGTATAGTGTTTACGGACTTCAGGACTGTGAAAAGCTGAGTGGACGCTGTGTGTGGGTGTGAACTCACCGCTGTGTAGTACTCGTGCGGCCGGATGTGCAGCTGCAGGGGGCGCGCGGTCAGCTGGTTGAAGGCGGGCGTGAGTTCGAAGCAGTTCTGGAACAGGGAGACGCGAGCGAAGATGTAGAGCCCCAGTCTGGCTCTGGACATCGCAACCACCAAACGGCGCACATCTCTGAACACACCGAGAAAGAGAGAGAGAAAGAAAGACAGGAAGCAAGAGACACAGAGAGAGACAGAGTGACAAAGAGAGGGAGAGAGAGAAAGAAAGACAGAGCAAGATACACAGAGAGACAGAGTGAGAGAGAGAGAAAGAGAGAGGGGGGGGGAGAGAGGGAGAGAGAGAGAGAGAAAGAGAGACAGAGAGAAAGAAAGACAGAGCAAGAGACAGAGAGAGATAGAGTGAGAGAGAAAGAGAGAGAGAGGGAGGGAGAGAGAGAGAGGGAGGGAGAGAGAGAGAGAGGGAGGGAGGGGGAGAGAGAGAGAGGAGAGAGAAGAGAGACGGAGAGAGAGAGAAAGAGAGAGGAGAGAGATGGAGAGAGAGGAGAGAGAGAGCGGGAGAGAGAGAAAAGAGAGGGAGGGAAAGAGAGAGTCAGGGAGGGAGAGAGAGAGAGGAGAGAGACGGAGAGACAGAGACAGAGAGGAGGAGAGAGAGAGGGAGAGAGAGATTCTTGTTACTGTTCTGTCTCTCCACTGGAATTAAAGGATTTAGGAGGGTTAGAGTCTCCATGGCTGGGGATACGAGGCCTTTCCCAGCGATAAGTGCGTGTTTAATAAAAGATGTTTTACAGGCTGGTCTGTCTATCCCTGTGGACGGATCTATTAATGAAGCCAATCCGCCTCATTTAAAAAGCCTGATAAGACGATTGTGCCTCCTGCTGAAATTAGTTCTAATTTTAACCCATTCACCATCACACGCTGGCCTCATCTGCAACTGCTCCAGTGTAGCCTGTAGCCTGACATACTGTCTCACTCTCTATCTCTTACACTCACTCGTGTGCAGATTAAATAAGGACACATCCTCTACAGAGACACACTTCTCTCCATTTTAATACACTATTACTGCTCAAAATAATACATGGTAATATTATGGCAAATATCATCAAATAATATTTCTTGTGTATTTATACCTCTCTCTCTCACGCTTTTTTTTGACTAAAGGGCTTTAAAAAAAACATTAGATAGACGCTTAAATTTGATCGATATTGTAAATTGTAGGAATTGGCACTTTGTGTACTTTGGATTAACAGTACAAAGAAATCCAAGATTCATTTCTGATACGTGTTCGTGTATTTACTGTACTCTGAAGGGCAAAATGTTTGTAGGATGTTGAGCTTATTCATTGGTAACCTATAGAAATAAACGTTAGACTTCTCTGTAATGCTGGTTCAGGTACACAAAGTGCCAATTCCTACATTTTACAAATGTTTATGTATCAGCATCGGCAGGTACATGAAAACATCAGGTATTAGCATCAGCCTACCATTCCCACATGAGTACACCCCCAACTTCTGAGAGCTTTGTGTGTTTCTGAATGTGTGTGTAGGAGAGAAAGAGTGTGTTTCATAAACAAGGATCGACCATAGAAATGGCTTTGAAAAAAACAAAAACAAAAAATCAATCATGGTAATAAAAACTCATGCTGTCTGCCAGCCGGTGGCATGCAGAGGAAGAACGCTGTCGATAAAAAGCTTCTGCTGCCTCAGGCAGAATTTGTTTTCAGTGTAAAATGCGTTATTTACTGGCCTTAGTTGTTAAAGCGTGTGTGGAGCAGGAATCTTCTCCTGTGGTTCTGTATGTCTTCCAGGTTATCAGCAAAGCAGGAGGCGACTGCTGGGGTGAAATTTTGCAATGTAACACTAGCATTAGTGCACAAGTGTACGGTTTCTGGGTGTCTGAGTAGACACTGCTGCCAAAGGACTTCAGCAAGAACCTCCACTTCCCCATCATTCACGGGCTGGCAGAGAAAAGGTCAGCACATTATGAATGAAACCGAGGGATCAGGAGTGGCATGTATATGGGGATAACAACCGCGCTGATTAACATACCAATAGAATCGCTGCACCTCATCCTCGTGCTGGTAGTTAATATTTGGGCCACACCCCCTCGTCCTCGTGCTGGTTGTTTATGTTTGTGGTGGAGCTGAACAGCGGAGCTTCATTCCATTCAGGTGTCTGGTTGCCTTGGTAACCGCCATCCAAACAACCAACCAGCCGGAGGATGAGGGGGTGTGGCCCAAACAACCAACCAGCACAAGGATGAGGGGGCGTGGCCCAAACAAACAACCAGTACGAGGACGAGGGGGCATGGCACATGAGGACCGGGCGTCAGAAAAGAAAAAAAAAGAAAAAATGTATAGGATATCTGCGGTTTGAGGGTATTTGCGGGAGTTTCCACAAACAATTATTAATTCGGTTCTAAAAAAAAAATCTGCAAATGACTGAATCCGCGACTGCCGAATAAGCGGAGTTTACTCTACATTTACTTTTACAGCATTTGGCAGACGCTCTTACACAGAGTGACTTACGGCTATACTTTGTAGCCCTCAAAAAAACACGCCCCTCACATTTCCACGAGAAAATGCGGGGTGTGATTGGCAAAAGTATATGTGTCTTTGGAGACAGCCAAACATTGGTTTTATGGCTCCCAAAAAAACAACCAACCCCCTCACAGTGGGTTACCGAACCACAGCTCGTCTGACTCCTTTCATTCAGCGCCGTGGTTTACCACTAAACCACATAGGGGTGCTACCTAGCTCTCTCTTACCGTGCCATTTATGGTTAAGGGGAGCTGAAAACAGGTGCAGTGAACCGTTCTTGCCCGAAAACAGGCGGGAAAACTGCACATAACCGCATTCATGGGGGTTATTATTGTGGCACACTTATTTAACTGCCCTCAACTCAATGTATTTCTTCGACCATTGAGTAGAGGCGGGTCCAGTTAGGCTGTAAGGGCTCGTGAACAACAATGAACCCTATAGTATCCCCGACAAAAGCCTCAGTCATGCAATTTCATCGGAACGGGACTGGAAAACGACTTAACGAGACATCTCCATCAGTCCCGGCAGAAACAACGGCGAGCCCAGAGTGCAGCTCCGAACCTGAATCCCAGATTGAATTAGGCCGTTTACCCTCATGGAAACAGCAGAGCTGAGAGAAGTGACAGTCAAGGGCGAGATGAGGGTTTCGCTGTTATATCGGTTGGGCGCTTGCGTTTCCGAAGAGGCTTTTAGTCTTCTAGAAGGCCCCGGTGCTTTTAAGGACATTACGCCAGCGGAGCACAGATACAAAGCCATAACTTATTCATCAGGCTAAAGCTCCATTTTCAGACTGCAGTTTCAGCTTGCTGGGCTGAGCCTTTGTCAGCGCTCGCGGTAAACAAGCTCCTAAATATCAGAACACAGCGATAAGACTCCCAGAGGGGGAGGGAGAAAAAAAAATTCCTATGTTAAATATGCAGCATATTAAAATAAGAATCATTAGTTTTGCATAGAGGACTGGAAATGAAAAGGCTTTGCATTAACTGGGCATTAACACACACTGGTACACAGAGAGGCGCACACAAACAGGGAATTATGCTCTTCAGATGCAGTTGGAGACCAAGCTTTGATCGGGAAGCCTTGCTTTGTTCTGCATTTCACCACAAGTGCAAACTGCATTCGGATTCCACCGCAGCCTTTTTATCCCTCTTCGCTCTGAAATGGAGACGCTCTTGAGCTGTCAGGTAGCACTTCTGTCTTCGAATGCAACTCAATAAGGAGAATCAAAATGCCTCTGAATGGAGGGATTGCCTGACAGCACGAACACTCGGGCTGCAAAAAGCAAACTGCTTACCTCAAGTGCCCCACGGCTTTGGTGCGGACCAGAGAGAGGATGATGTAGTCGTTCTGCTGACCCTGGAACCTGTCCACCGTCGTCACCTACCAGAAAACATCCCAGAGTTACACACACAGGCCACTCGCCTCCGGGTCTACTGCGCAGGCCTTTTTATTTTTTTTATTTTTACTTCTTAAAGAGGATTTACTGAGAATGTTTAAGACCATATGCTCTTCCCGAAATTGCTGGCGCTCGCAGCTTTTGGGGGAGGTTTGTTGTCGTCGTTATCATGCTGGAAGGGAGGAAGCTTATTCGGGTATTTACCTGGCAGCTTACCTGAGTCTTCACGATTGGCTGGGGAAGCACAGGCTTTTCTCTTTTCTCTTTTTTTTTTTTGGTCGAGTTAGAGAAATGGATAGAAGACGGCATTTGCATGCTCAAAAGACCTGCAAAGCCAGGCTGGTGCTAAACTGATCCTTCTTTAATGTGATTCTAAAACACTGTTTTTCTGTACAACAGTAGCAATAGCTCTTGCTTACCACACAAACACTTTTGTTTTAATACTTTGAGTAAAAAAAAATGATTCTGTCTATGTGTATTCCATGTTATCACCATTGGAACTTGTATCCCCACGTTTGTCTTTTTTTTTTATTTAGGTAAGTTGTCAATGCCATGACATACAGACCAGCATAAATGATGTAGAATTACTTGGAAAACTTATTTTGATCAAGTGTAACATGAACATTAACCACCAGAGAAAAAAAATAAAAATAAAGGTCAGCTTAAAAAGAAGAGCTTATCTCTCTTAAAAAGCATGAACTACTATCCTGTTAGGACATTTCCATCCTGAAAACAAACCAGTAATAGGCCCTGCTGAAGTTTATGTGAAGCTATACATTTTTAAAAATGAACCGTTCCATCAATATTCCAGCAATAAGCACTGACACCACAACATTCAAACAGTGCAAGCTGCACTGATGTTACACTGATGGTGAACGGCTGTTTTAGGGATGTTTCAGTCCCTCAAGAATCTTCCACTGTGTGGTCGCAGAGGACATTTTACAACATGGACCAGCCCTGCCTGTTGTTTTAATCTCACATCCACAGCTGAGGACTGTGCTTTCTTTAGACCTGAACTGAGCAAGCAGTCAAAGCTCACGTATCACGATATAAAGATTTGTAGAGATCCTAAAAATAAAAGTCCAGCTTTGTCTGATGGTCGCTGACGAAAGTGCAAGTGAATACGGGATACAATACACATACACAATAAAAGATAATAGATCAAAAACTAAATCTGATCTACTCTGTGCAGGACACACATGAACATGTCACTACAATGTCAGTTTTACTACTGTGAAGAGAATGACCTGCTCACTGGTGGTCCTGATTATTGGATGAAGGGGTTAAAGGGGGGCCTGGAACTGATGCAGAAGAAAAAAATGGACTACAGTCTGTAACTGTAAATTACAAACTGCATCCAAACTGTTCAGTGCAGCTGATAAAATGGACAATAAGTGTCGATACAAGATATGACAGCAAGATCTGTCTAAATGTTCCCACCGATTTTCAGGTTTCCAATCATTATGAGGACATCTGGTCCCCTAAAAGAGATAAATACAAATCGCCCTCTCTACACACACACAAATTACTGTGAGTGGAGAGAGATAAGCCACTACAGGCTGATAAAATCAGCGCGCGCCGCCTCTGTCTGAACCGGGCCTGATAAAGCGAGAAACGAGGCTCTGTATTACCTCACTAAAGTGCTCCCTGACAACCGGCCAGCACCTTTAAATAAATCTCATCCTTTAACTATTCTCACACATCCGCCCCACAGAGGCAGGCCACCGCTGGGCCCTTTCTGGAGCACAAAGGAAGAGGAGGGGAAACAAGAGCGAGGGACATCTATTTACAGCTCCCTGTTGCTAAAGAGAACAGGTGCAGCACCAGGAGCAACAACACGCTGTTTTACAACAGAATGAGGCGGCGAGGTTCTGTACGTTTACAGGCCAGGCTCCTCCCACAAAGACGGCCTGGTATGACCCCCTCTCCTGAACCAGCAGTCCCAGAGTCTGGCTCGAGCAGCCGTGCTGCACCCCGGAGGCCCAGCCCTCAGAAATATGATGGACTAAATATGCCATGTAATTTCATCCAAAATGTTTTGCCCCCTTTTCTCCGCCCGCTGGTGCAGCATGGCAGAGCTTTATTTTTAGATTTCAGAGTTCTCTGAGGCTGCGCGATCTGTGTTCTGATAAGGAACCCGTGTGGAACCTATGGCGGTCATGACATCGAAACATGAGCTGGATGCTCACAAAACACATCTCAAGTGAGTTTTGGCTTCAAATTTGGCTTCATCTTAAATGAGCTGCAAAAAAATCTCTTCAGGGAAATGTTTAAGAGGAAAAAATAATGTAAATTGATATTTAGCCCCTACATTTTTAGAACTTTTTTTTTAAATCACAAAACTCGAGCAGCACTGCTTTGTGTGGTCTACTTTGTGTCTGACGTACATCCAGCACAAGTGAATGGGAAACACAGATGAGACAATTCGTGACCACTGAGGAAGGGGGTAAAGTGCACGCACACGCACACGCAAACACAAACACAAACACAAACACACACTGTACTGTGCGGAGGTCCTGAAGAGTATTTCATGATTGGCTTTCAAAGACTCTCATTTCCAGTCCAGTCCCTGAACCTGACCAGTTTCAGAGGAATGTTTCTGTTGGTTAAGACAC
>JBBPCX010100745.1:0-32224 GCA_037974365.1 Hydrocynus forskahlii
AGAGAGGACAGTTATACTGAGTGATGGGGAGAGGGAGGACCACCCTACCCCCCCAGAGAGAGAGAGGACAGTTATACAGAGTGAAGGGGGAGGAGGAAGACCCTTTCTGATGTCAGATGTACCTGCTAGCTGTACTGGCCAGCTCAGACTCAGAATGATAGGTATGTTTTCCCGTCTCCGTGATGACCAGCGCATGCATGGGTTCACTCTTACATGCCTTCAGGGGGCACAGAGTCCTGCTGACCTCGCCTTGCGCTGCCACTGTCATGTGACCTGAAGAAGGGTTGCCATTCGTGTCCAGCAGGCCATCAGACATGTCCACAACTTGGATGAGTGGGAGCGGCTGAGAAACGGGGACATCACTGTGGGCCAACTGCAGCTTCTTCATGTGACTGATCGCCACTGTGGCATGGAAGGCTTGCTATAACACACACACACACACACACACACACACACACACATACATATGCACACCACATATACCCACACACACACACATTAGCACATATTTTTTTGTTAGCCCCTCCAGGCCAAATGGCACTCATATTCAGGAACTAACATGAGTTATTCGGTGACCAGATAATAACTCATCAGAGTTAAAGTTAAAAAGGTCATTCATCCATAGACCATCTCAGTAAACACTATAATACACAACAACAGGAGATGGTAATCCACCAATACCTCAATAAAACTCCACTTTGAAAATTAGAGTATAATGTCTGAGCTCATTGCGCTCACCTTCCACTTGGATTTGGCAAAGTTCTTCTGGAACTGTTCACACACGGATTCGTAGATGTCCTGCGTTTGCGCGGTTTCACCTTTGATCCTGCAGGCCAAATTGCGAAAGGTCAAATAAGCAAGCAGAATCACAGAGTGCCATGTTTGGTCAGGTGTAGGTTTTCCCACCCTGAGGTACCCTTACCTATTGTAACCTGCCTCTTCTCATTCCCAGTTACCCCTGAATTACCATTCCCAGTGACTCCTTCAATTACCATTTCCCAGTATCCCATTTCCAGGTTTGACTGTTCCCTGGTCACCCCACTTCCCTGGTTTCTCCACTTCCCTGGTTACTACATTTCCCTGGCTGCCCCGTTTTCATGGTAACCCTGATCCTCACCATAGGTGCCGCAGAGCCTGTTCACTGGTGAAGCGTTTTTTGGAATTTTTCTCCAACATGTTCCTGATGAAGTCTTTCGCTGTAACACACAGAAACGTAATGTTACACACAGCAGTGTTTGTGTGTGCCTGATTCAGAGATGTTGTTCCAGTAAGGAGAGTGTGTGTGTCTGCGCGTGTGTGTGTGTGGTGTGTGTGTATAGTGTATGAGTGTGTGTATGTGTGTGTGTCTGTTTGTATGTGTGTGTGTATCTTTGTGTGTGTGTGTGTGTGTGTGTGTGTGTGTTTATGTGTATACTGTGAGTACCTGATTCTGAGATGTTGTCCCAGTACGGGGAATGGAAGGTGAACTCGGCCCTCATGATCTTGGAGAAGAGGCGTGTTTCATTTTCATCATAAAAGGGGGGGTAGCCACAAAGTCTGCACACAATAGCACCTTCAGCTCAGAGGGTGTGGAAGGGGTTACATATACAGTACTGTGCAAAAGTCTTGAGCCCCCGCATGTCTTCATATTTACTTTCAGAGATCCAGACTTTCTTGTGGTTTTAATGTGGTCTTGAGGTACAGTTCTCCAGGCCTCCTGAAGGACTTTCTAAGACTCACATTTTCAGTCCAGTCCCTGAACCTGACCAGTTTAAGAGGAATGTGTTTTTTGTTTGTTAATCCACACAGTGACCAGTGAAGGAACAGCTGTAGATGATTCCGCAAAGAAGAGGAAGTATTTAAGACTTTTGCACATTAGTGTGTGTGTGTGTGTGTGTGTGTGTGTGTGTGTGTGTGTGTGTGTAGACTTACAAGATGTAACTAATGACTCCAATAGACCAACAGTCCACTGCTTTACTGTAGGGCTTCTGGGCCAGAACCTCTGGGGCTGAGAAAGAAGACACACATACACATAAATATATATGTATGAGTGTTCTGAACAAATGGACAACATTCTAACGTAGGATGTACCACACACACACATGCAAACACACACACACTCCTTCTCGTACCGACGTATCCAGGAGTACCACATGCTGTGTGCATAAAGCCATGGTCTGTCAGTTTGGACAATCCAAAGTCTGTGATCATGATCTTTGAGTTCTCGTCCTGACTGTAGTATAGCAGGTTCTCCGGCTGAGAACAATCACAACATTAGCAACAGTCACAATACATTTAGAACCATCACAACAGTCACAACACACACAACACTCCCAATAATCACAGCAATAACAACTCTCACAATCATCACAACACTCACAACAATCAGAACATGCACAGCGCTCACAGAAACGACTACACTCACAGCAATAATCACGCTCACAACCATCACAACACTTACAACAATTACAACAATCTCAAAACACCAACACTGTCTACCCCTCACCATGCTTTATATTTCACTTTGAATCACCTTGTTGGTGCAAAAGTACTATTTTCTGCCTGTCAAACTGTCTTATCTTTGGCATATTGTGTAGATTAAATGAAAGAAATGGGAGAAAATGTTTTACAGCTACACTTTTAACATCATCCCCAGCTTTGCCAGGTTTCATGGGATTTTTAGTTTGACACTTCTGAGCTCTCCCCTTGGTTAATTTTCCTGGTTTGTCCCGTGATTCCCATTGGTTTCACCTGGCCCTTGTTAGCCTCCCTCTAGTTACGCTGCCTCTACAATGAGGCAGATGTCCATCCACCTTGTTATTCCCCTTTTTCTTTCTCTCCTTCCTCTTGGTCCCTGCTCTTTCTGGTTACCAGTTATTTCCTGGCTTGTGCTCCCCTGTGTGTTTCAGCCTCTGTTAATTACTGTGCCGTGAGTGGTGTGTGTGTCTCTTTTGTCAGGAGTATGAGGTCTGTCCCAGCAGTGACTCTGGATAAAGGGTCTGTGTTGGTGCTGCGTGTGGCTGTGGGTCCTGGTCTGGTGGGTTACGAACACCCTAGTTGGATGAGTTGACTATAGGCCTCATCAGGGGGGCATGGCATGGCCCCAAGGTGAGTTCTGTGATGGTGCATTTCTAGGAGCCATGTGTGGATGCTGGGCCCTCTAACCTTACAGGTACCTCCTAAGAGACTGACAGTCCCACCCTTCAGCGAGCTCATACTTTTTTGGCTATTTTGTGAGCCTCACCAGCAGGGACTGTGTGTGGATCTTATCCCTGTGCTGCCTGTTTTCCCGTCTTCTGTAATAACTCGGGTTTCTGAACTCCTGCGTTTTTGTCCCATTCTCTATCCCCACTACCCTCACGACACCACTCAGCATTCAGCACCACCAAGACTACATTAAAAAGACAAGAATGTCTGGATCTTTGGAAACAAAATACGGAGAAATGGGAGGAGCTCAAGACAGTAGTGTATGAGTGTGTGTGTGAGTATGAGGTTGTGTGTGTACCTTCAGGTCTCTGTGTACGATGTTGTTCTGGTGAAGATAAGTCACAGCCTCCAGAACTTGCCGAATAACATGACTGGCATCTCTCTCTGTGTACACACCTCTGTCTAGGATACGGTCAAACAGCTCTCCCCCGGAGACCCTGACACACACACACACACACACACACACACACACACACACAGAGCAACAAATATACATCAACTGAAAAATGCACAAACTGAATGTCTGTAATAAACTCCAGTTAGAGAGAGACTCACAGCTCCATGACGAGGTAGTAGTGAGTGCGGGTTTCATAAAAGTCCTCCAGACCCACAACGTTCTTATGTTTAATCCTGAAACACACAGAACAGAGAGAACAGAGACAAATTACAGAGGCAACAGAGTGGATCTGACTGTCTTTATGAAGGGTGTGGTTGTAGGTGTGGAAGGTGTGGATGGAGGTGTTGAAGGTGTGGAAGTTCTGACCTCCTCAGGACTGTGATCTCGTTCTCCAGGTTGCTGTGGTCCAGCTGCTTCTTCTTCACACACTTCAGGGCATAGAAATTCCCCGTTTTCTTCTCCCTCACCAGGTACACCTCAGAGAAGGAGCCCCTACACACAGAAACACACCACAGGAGTTCAGTAACATACACATAACAGGAGTTCAGTAACATACAGGATTCTGCTGTCAGAAAGACTCTCTTACAGATCAAAATTAATTTGAAAAGTCTTTATTCCATGTGCATTTCATTGATATTTTCTTTATATTTACAGTCCACATTTAGGACGATCAATCCATTACTTGATTAATTGATTAGTTGATTAATTATCATAAGAATATTAATTGTCTGTCCAATATTCCACGTCTGTGTGTGCTGAACATGTTTCTGTATACAGTGTGTTTTTGTAAGTGATTCTGAATCACTAAAGGAGCCAAACTGAATGGTGGTGCAGTGTGAGATTCTGTAATGAACTGAATAATTTCCAAAATAATCAGAACTGAATCACTCAATTAGTGTGAAAATCATCAACCCCCCCCCCACACACACACACACACACACACACACACTCACAAACAGCCTCATTCACCCAGTCAGACACCCAAACGCCAGGCGCTGAGCCTACCTGATCTGTCTGATTCTCACACACACACATACACAGATAAAGGAGTGCACAGTGTGTTAAAGCTAGAGATGCCAACTTTACTCACATGTCTGAGGCGAGTGTGTGATGATTTAGGCACCAGGCTAATTGTTGGGGTATACGATTACTTGTTGACCCCACACACACACACACACACACACACAAATCCTTTAATTGAGCAGTGCTAGGATGTTCCTGGGTGAGCAGGGTGACGTCAGAGCGCTCTGACCCTCCATATCCATTCAGACAGATTTACAGCACACACACACACAGTCACACACACACACACACACACACACACACACACACACACACACACAGTCACACACACTAGGATAAAAAAAAAACACATTAGAGCTCCAAAGTTAATTGAAATTGCTGCTACCAGAGTTCTAGCCAAAACCCAGAAAAGAGATCGCATCACTCTTTTTCTCAGGTCCGTGCACTGATCCCAGTTCAGTACAGAATTATTTTCAAAGTATTTCTCATCGTGTAATGGTCCTTCAATGGTTTGGGCTCAAAATACATTTCTGATATGTTTTATGTTTAGAATCTTGGTAGGTCTCTTAGATCTGCAGGAGTTGCTCAGCTAATGGTGAAATGAGACAGAAAAAATCATGGTGAAATGATGTCCAGTCAACTGCTCATCAGTATCAGCTGTAGCTTTAAAACCTGCTAATAACCACACTACTCTCCCCTGCTTTCTTTAAAATAGTGATGACGTGATCTGCTGCATGTTCTGCAGATTCCATAAATAAGTGAAAACTCCATCTCCCTGGGCATATTTTGTGTTGCCTTGTTTTAGGTACAATTACAAATATGCTCAGCTGCCCGCTATAACAATACAAACAATACAGCAAACTGCAAAGAGAGAAATACACACCTCCTAAAGAGGTGGCGCTGGAGCAATACAGACTGCAGTACAGGCAGAACAGGCTACAATAGAGAGCACAGTATCTGGTGCAGTACAGACTGTAGTACAGGCTGCAAAAAAGTGCAACACAGGCTGCAATAAAGTGACCCCTTACCACAGGGGTGGCCAACTACATTTGTCCAAGGGCCAGAGTTTTTCTCGGCAGACACTGTGAGGGCCAGATGCTCTCCTAAAATAAAATACAATTAATATTGTATCTTAAGTAATATATTATTATTTGATATATTAATTTTCTTTCCAAATTTCGGTTATTTTTTAGCCTTTGTCAATGTTAACAGACTTATATTACCTGCACTGCAGCAAGCCACTAGGGGGCGACTGCGAAATTTTCGTTTTTTATTTGTGAGGCTGTCACGCTTAGCATCACTGTCACATGCGTAGTTTGAACAACGATTCGCGCCAAAGCATCCGTTTCGGCTTCCTTATATACACACACATATCAGTCTTAACTCGGTACAGCTGAGTCATTTCCATGCGGAAGTGCGCTGTGATTGGCGGATTACTGAAGGCTTGTTTCATTTGATTTAGAAAAAAATAAATGTAGGAACATACTTTTCCCTCCTCACTAGGCTATTCCTGATTCAATAATATCAGAGAAATTTTAATATAAGGAGAACACCCACTCTCAGAACACTTCCGTGGGCAAGTGCAGAATTTAGCCGTCTAGCTCCATAGACGTCCATTCATTTTCCATCGGGGGGACAGATGGAAAGCTCTGGCGGGCCAGATGTGGCCCACGGGCCACCAGTTGACAGTCACTGCTTTATAGTTATGTGTGAACACACCACAGCACACAGTGTGAAGCCACTGACGCAGCAACCAAGGAGCAGTGTGTGGGGACAGTACCTTGCTCAAGGGTACCTCAGTGCTGCTACAGCCAGTCCTGGAATTCAAACCCACAGCCTTCTGATCATAGGAGCAACTCTCTAAGCACTAGGCCAGGAGCTGCTCTTAAAAAAATTGCAGTATAGGCTGCAGTAGAAGCTGGAGCAGAGCCACAGAGAGCAGTGTTGAGAACAGTGTTTCATTAAAGGCTACATTACAGGGTTAAGTTGCTACATTGATAAACAGGGAGCTCAGCTGTGTTCCTTTAATCCAATAATCTGCCCAAGAGGCAGTAACAGAGGCAGTAATAAAGAGACCAGTCAGAAAACAGAACTTCAGAACACAAAACTTCAGAAAACGCAACTTCAGAACTCAGGTAACCGTTTCCAGTACTGAAATACTGAAATCACTGTTCAGGTATTTGTTTCAGTGAACCACAAAGTCAAAGAGAAAATAGCCTACTAGAAATAGAGGCTTTGGAACAGCACAATTATATAATAATTACCTCTAAAACACATTTGCTCTGTCAATTTGGAAAATATAATACAGGAGTAAAACGACAGTAAAATTATCTTCTGTATATTTACACATTTACATTTGACAATTTGTTACTTTATCGTTGTCCATTTATTTATATATATTCTATTTTCCAAGCTAGTACATGACTCGGGAGACTCAGATTCACTTTTCACTGTCTGTTGTATGTATTTAACACTAATTGAGTGATTCAGAAATAAAGGCCTAAACAGAGGTAGAACTGCATGACACAGACAGAATATCAGTACTGAGATTTTATTGATACATATTACAATTGTGACTCCTTTCAAGATATTAAAAGGCCCATACCATTACTTTTCGGGAGTTAAAAACGCTTGAAATCTGTAAGTATTGTTTTGGATGGTACGTTTACTCCAACATCCATGTAGTCCATATATTGAAAATAAGTGGCCAAACCAGTCTATCGTAAATCATAGCTTTTGTGATGTCACAAAACCAACACATTTACATCTATCTCTTCATTCCGGCAACAGCAGTTTAGCCCTGCCCATTCATGCTAAAGTCCTATGGAGAGTTCACAGCACAGATGTTGCTGCAAAAAATGACAGCAAATCAGAAATAAGATCAATTAAATAAACTAGTCTAAAGGCATCATGATGAATCCCATCCAACGTGAAACAGGAGTAAAATGTGTAATGTGCGCTCTTTAAAAACACCTCAGTCAATCAAGGGCATCAATAGGCAAATATTAATATAATTAGACTTTTGTTGGATTACATGAAGACTTTGATTCATCAGAACACCCAGTAACTCACCTGGAGCTGTGATTGGTCACCCTGTCAGAACCACTGTGATTGGTTAGAAGCTCATTTGCATTTTGAAGCCTTCGGTGATATCAGTATTGCAGAGACGCTATTGCAATAAAGATTAATAGATGATTTATTGTGCAGCTTTAAACAGGGGCTACAAAAGATGCTGCAGTCGGGAAGTGAAGGCGCAAAAGAAGCGCAGTCGCACCTCAAAGACTGAACTAGAGTCTGAACAACAGAGCAAACCCCAGGACATTATTTAATCCAACAAGAAGTCTAATTTTCAACTGTTGGTTTTCTGACATGACAAAAACTGTGATTTGAAAACAGGCTGTTTTTGTACCTTATTTTCCATAAATGGACTGTAAGTCATTTGCAGACTTTAAGTCTTTTTAATTCCAGAAAAGTGATGATTTGGGCCCTTTAATATCTTGAAAGGAATCACAATCACAGTATGTAGCAGTGTTATCTTGGTACTGATATTCTGTCCAGATTGTGCAGCTCTGCTCCAAATTATGCAGGAATCCGACCCTGGGGTCCAGTTCTCCACCCCTGTTCCACACGTCCCAGTAAAGGTTCTTTTGAAGGTCTCAGTTGTTTGAAGGCCTCAGTAGTTCTGAATGTATCAGTAGAGGTTGTTCTGGAGGGTGAAGTGGCTTCATTGATAAAAATGGACCTTGGCCTCCTTCCCCTTAATCCAATAATCAGCCACAGCAGAGAAGATCCCAGATTAAAGTGAACTCCTTTGGGAGCAGGTAAAGTAGGTCTCCTGATAATCCACTCATCAGATTCCAGAACAGCTTTCAGAGCCCAGAAACACAGCAGTATCCCATTTAGTGATTCATGAGTCAAAGACAAAACCTCCCAGAATTTCTGATCAATAAAAAAACGCAGTGGCATAGAACAATGACATTCACACACAACATCTGCACCATCAGAAGACTCTTCTCTGTCCAGCCTGTTTTTCCTCAACATAACTGAGCTCAGTTTAACATCAAAGGAGATTCTGACCAGTTTGTCCCACTTCTTAAATTCAGCTCCAGAGAAAGAGCCTTCTTCTAATCTCAGCCCGATCCTAATTTAAGATCTTAAAAAGCTGTTTCTTTTCTCTCACTGCTCTGATTTTTTATTTGTCTCAGATCATCAGATCTTCATATAAACCAGAAGATCCAAAAGAAAACTTGGTCGTCTTCTAAATGAGTTGGTACAACTGAAATTTGTCTTAGTGATCAAATTTACGTGAGCTCCAGAAGGCTAAAGAGAAGAAAACCGAGAAGCTGATTAGAACAGCAATGCAAACCTTCTGTCTTAAGTTGATTTTTTCTTTGCTTCGTATTTCTCCTAAAGGGGGTTTTCAGCCAGGCTTAAAAAATCTCCAAATGGTTTATTTCTGATGCGAACAGGAGTATGTTGTGTAACTGGTTTACATAACAGAGGCACCTGAGACCAGGCAGGTGAGTCCAGGGTGAAGCTTGAGTCTCTCCTGGATTAAGTTTTTAACCTTTAGAATCTTTGTAATCAGAAATGCGAAACCAGCTCCAGAACAACTGAGACACACCTGTAAACTGTCATCACGGTCTGAGCAACCTCAGATCTCCAGCAGGGGATCTTAATTTTAGGAACCAAAAAAAACCTATCTTTGCCAGGTTCAAGATCTTTGAATCCGGCAGAACTTTCAAGATAGACTCCCCCCACAAGTGGGTGGAGAAAACTTGTGGAGGGAGGGGGTCTGGAGAGCGGCCAAGCTGCGGTGTGGCAAGCAAAAGAGCAGCAAACGGCAAGCATGTAGCAGAGCAAACAACAGTTTTAGACTGTTTTACACTGTTTATATTTGTTCTAATCAGCCTGAAGTTTATCCTGTAAAGAGAACTATGAGAAGCCCTGAAAAACCAATACTTACGACCCCAGAACCTCCTTAAAGTCAAACACTTCCTTGATGTTGTTGGTCATTTTCTTCCAGCTACAGTTGATCTCTTTCCGACCCATCACGGCTCAAACTGACTTCCTGAGATTAAAAAAATCACAAAGAAAAATCATACATCATATTAAAGCTCAATGTGAATATGTCACGGCACTGAAATTTTACTGTGAGATTTTAGCCTTTTCTGGAATTAAAAATCTGTAGATATTGCTTCAAATGGTCCATTTACTCTCCCTATCCATATAGTCCACAAAAAACAGCCTGCTTTCAATGTATAGTTTTTGTCACAACACCAATGCTTTTAATACATTTAAGCTCTGCCCATTCGTGCCCGATTCCCCAGCACCTTTAATGGTTAAAATTGAAATAGACTTTTGCTGGAACACATAAAGACCTCGATTCATCAGATCACCCAGTAATTTACCTGGAGCTGTGATTGGTCACCCTGTCAGAAACATTGTGATTGGTTAGAGGCACATTTGCATATTGGAACCTTCTGTATTATCAGTATTGTAGAGACTGATATCACAATTACAATTAACAGGTGACTTATTATGCAGCTATACTTTTACTGATTAATCAGAAACTCATTTGGAGCTGTGATTGGTCGACATGCTCACAGTTTTAAAAAAATGGTGGTTAGTTAGAGAGTTAATTTGCATAATGGAGCTGTCAATGATTTTAATGCCACCTAAGATCAAACAGGTGAGTTACATGAAAAAATGCTGCTCTAAAGGAGAATGATGACCTTAATCCAGCAGCAGAATATGAATATAATTTGATTTAAACCTGATTTATTTAACAATCAAAACCCTTATAATGTCATTATCATAATGAATATTCATAAATTAGCAATGCTGGTTTAAAGCAGAATGGAGACACTGAAACAAACACACACGCGCGCACACACAGATTACACAGCTCACATCTGATCTTCCCATGTGTCGTTTCTTAACACAACCCTGAACTCTGGAAATGACACTAATACAGATTATCACTATAAACAGATATTAAACCTGATTATAAATTATCGATACAGCCTAACATATATGAACATCCAGAGAGGGAAAAGGAGTGGAGACTAAACAAATTATTTGGAAAAGTGGGGGGAAACACGCCCTCCCTCCTATAATGGTTCTGGTGCCCATGCATTATACACACACCTACAATACTGTGCAAGAAAATCCCTTCATTTTTTCATATTTTGCTTCCAAATGTCCAGACATTCTTGTAATTGAAATGTGGTCTTGAGGAACAGTGCTCCAAGCCTCCTGAAGGACTTTCAAAGACTCTCATTTTCAGTCCAGTCCCTGAACCAGTTTCAGAGAAATGTTTTGGTTTGTTAAGACACACAGTGAACTATGTATGAACCAGTGAAGAAACAGGAGCAGATGATTCCAGATGATCAGGCGGTGATCAGTATACTAGTGGTGCTGAATGCTGAGTGGCTGGAACTCTTTTATCTAGACTCCTTCTATCTTTAGACACTTTGCAGCTTGTCACAGTAAAACATTTATTCCTATTTCTTTCATTTAATCTACTCAACTTGTCAACGATAAGACCGTTTGACTGGCAGAAAATAGTATTTTTGCACCAACAAAGTGATTGAAAGCAAAATAGAAAGAAAAGGACTTTTACACATTAATTCTATAAGGCAGTCAGTATAAACCTCTAAACAGTATAAAACTATAAACAGTATAAACCTGTAAATAATTAGAAGAGTTCAATATTATTTACCTGAAGTGGGTCGGTGTCTCTGCTCTCAGTCTCAGGGACAAACTGCTGATCTCACCTGCAAAGAAGTGTATCAAGGAGGTGGTGCTAATGTGGCTAAGCCACACCCTCCTGCATCATGATTGGTTAACAAAAATGATGCTTACAAAGGACTGCAGTTTACAGAATGTAATAATAATAATAATAACAATAATAATAATAATAATAATAATAATAATACCAATGACAACAACAAAACAACAAAAACAATAGAATTAAACATATAATAATAATAATACTGTATTTCTGGTATATGTTTTATTTATATTCTAGACATTGAAAAGCAGCTTAAGATGATTAAAATAATTCTTCTGGAAGAAAATAAAAAGCTCAAGAGCTCCTCAGAGCAGAAGTGAATGAATAGGTTTTATTTATGAGTTATTTATGTAAACCTGTCACGTGTGGGACCTGCAGGTGAATAAAGTGACTCTCTCCTCTCCGCTCTGCTGTAGCTTTGAGGAGCTTAACGAATGATCTAATTATGAACAGGTTTATCCCAATAATCTCATTTTATATAAATCAGGCAGCCCAGTGTTATTATCAGAGTTTCAAGATGAAGTGAATCAGACTGAACTGAACCCTGATCTCAGAACTCTAATCTCCATACGCCATGAGGTAATGATGATGTCACAACCATATGCCTGCAAACGGCTTTAATCTGCACTCGTCACACACACACACACACACACACACCCCCCTGAGTCAGCACTGTCCAATGCTGTCTCTCCCCCATAAGATTCACATCATTATTACCTATAGATTATAAATGTATGTATGCATGTATGTATATGTACATATTGTCATGTGAAAAAATTAGGACACCCCATTAAATATTCAGTACAATCTTCGAGGTTTTAATCATGTGCACCTGTTGTGAAACACCTGTGTGTGATTTGAAACATTTTAAGTGGGAATAAATGTGGGGCTTTCCTGATTTATTCCTCAACAAAAATTGCATTTTTGTAGAATTACATTTTACAGAAGAGTTTGAAAAGTCTTTTCTTCAGTTTTAATTGCTTAGTTGTATTACTGGAGTCTCCCAGTATTGTTACAATTAAGATTAAATATCCCTATGTCCAAGAATGTTTCAAAAATACATAGGAATTCATAGGATGTCCTAATGTTTTTCAAATGACTGTATATGTGTTATGTTAATGTCCCATATTACATACAGATACACTTATTTATACGGGACATATTGTTACATAAACACACTTGGAGCAAATGTCCGACCCCACATCCTGACGCAGTCTAAAACAAATGTGTGGGTGTGTGTGTGTGCATGTGTTTGTATGTGTGTGCGGTAACAGACGGGCTACAGTTTGTAACTGTACACCTGTATAATGCAGGTGTTTCTGATAACGTGGCCACTCACTGTAGTGGTGAACACACACACGTGCGCGTGCGCACACACAGATTAGTCTTTATGTAAGCTCACACTGTGTGTGTTCAGGTTAAGTACAGCACTGCGTTTATATAACATCACATTCCTTTGTGTGTGTGTGTGTGTGTGTGTGTGTATGTGTGGCTAGGGTGTTGCTAGGGTGCTGCTAGGCAGTTACTATTGTATTTTAGGTGGTTGTTAGGGTATTGCTTTGCAACTTATTTCATATCCAAGGTGGTTCCTGTGTTATTACTGTAGGATTGCTAGGATCATCCTTACTAACTTTTATTGTATTCCAGGTGGTTGCTAGGGTGTTGCTTAGTTGTTGCTATAGTATCTCTTGTGGTTTCAAGGGTTGTGCTAGGTGGTTACTATGGTACTCCTGGTGGTTTGTGTGTACTGCTCGCTGATTACTATAGTGTTGATAAGCTGTTGCTGTCATCTGAGGTGGTTTCCAGGGTGATGGTAGTGTACTTGTGTACTGGTGAAATAAAAGGCACACAAAGGTTTGGCCACAAATTTCCATGATTCATTCCTTTCACATTTCGCCTGTGTACAGTCTCTCTTCTGTCAATCACACCAGCATTCTGAAGCTGGGATCAGAGATCTGTGGCAGATCAGACCTGTAGTCGGTCAGGAATGTCTGGACTGTGTGCTTACAGTCTTCCTGCAGAAGGTATTTTACACCTTTATCACTTTAATCTCACTTACAGTCCCTTCTGTTCTCTACCACCCTGTTGAGGACAGACTCACTACTGCATCCATGAAACTTCAGAAAGGATTTATTTTCACTTTAAAGCCGCTAAGGAGTGAAGACTCCACCTTTCTCCAAATGTCTTTATTTTAAAAGTGTAAATTAATACACAGTGTTTCATAAAAAAAGTGTTTTAGTGAAGCTTTTTAACAGAAATTAAACAACCATAAACTATATAAATGATGACATCATTCCTGGAACTCGTCACTGCTGGAAGAACTTCACAGATAGACACACACACACACACACACACAGATTCATGTTCTGCTGCGTGGAGCTCTGAAATGCAGCAGCAGGTTGAACAGCAGGAAGAGGGTTCCACAGACCACCAGCAGAACTATCAGGGTTCTCCTGCTGAGGAGCAGCCAAGACAGCAGGGTGCGCCGCAACGTACACATGAAGCTAAAAAAAAAAAAAGAAACACACCTTCCAAAAGGGCTTCACACATTGTTCTTTTGAAGAGTTGATAATAACAGACATCATCTGTCAGTTGCCATGGTGATATATATCATCTGTCAGTTGCCATGGTGATATTGGTCTCTGCAATACTGATATGACGGAAGGCTGCAATATGCTAATGAGCCTCTTACCAATCACAGTTTTTCTGACAGGGTGACCAATCACAGCTCCAGGTTAACTGTTAAAGGTGTTGGTGAATCGTTTTATGAATGGGCTGGGCTACACTGATGTAGCCAGAATAAGGAGCTATATAAATATGTTACATCACAAAAACTATGATTTGAAAACCGGCAGTTTTGTAGCTTATTTTCCAGTGTGACTCACGGCTCTGATGGGACGTCGTCAATGGGGTCATGTGACCACTCGGCTGTACTAGACTCTTCCCCCTCTGAACTCGGATCACACTTTAATAAAGCAAGAGGTCGACGAGCCCTCAGAGTGACCTGCAGAGGGCTAACACACACACACTCACGCACATTAACTTTGTGTGTGTGTGTGTGTGTGTGTGTGTGTGTATATGTGTGTGTGTGTTACCGTGGGAAACTGTCGGACACAGTGTCCTCTTCTTGTCCATCAGTGGACTCCTCATTGGTCGGCTGTATGGGGGCATCAACACTTCCACCTACAGGAAGAACAAAAGTCCTACAGAGAGAGAGAGTATTAATAAACCCATTAAGGACATGCATGCGTGTGTGTGTACTGGTGGTGTGTGTGTGTGTGTGTGTATGTGTGTGTGTGTGTGTGTGTGTGTGTGTGTGAGTTTACCTCCTGCCAGATCTCAGGTTTGACACCTCCTGGTTTTGACTGTCCAATTCTTCTCCAGATCGACAGCTTTCCAGGAACCTCACCTCCAAATCAGTCAGCTACACACACACACACACATACAAACACACACACACACACACACACACACACACACAAATACCAATACATACACACACAAATACACACACACACACAAATATACATACACGCATACACGCACGCACACACAACCACACAGCCAGCAAAACTGTACATGTAACCCCAATGGTTGTATGGATGTATTTGTGTGTGTGTGTGTGTGTGTGTGTGTTTGTACCTGAGCCTGTGTTGGGAGTAGAGTCACGCTGACTCTGCGCCGAGTCACAAGCTGAAATGAAACAGACAGGAGGTTTAGAGATACATTTACACAAGGTAACACCACCTACACCCACTGGTCAACACCACCTACACCCACCAATCAACACCACCTACACCCACCAATCAACACCACCCACACCCACCAGTCAACACCACCTACACTAATCAACACCACCTACACACACCAATTAACACCACCTACACCAACCAGTCAGCACCACCTACACCAATAAACACCACCTACACCCACCAATTAACACCACCCACATCCACCAGTCAACACCACCTACACCCACCAATTAACACCACATACACCCACCACTTAACACCACCTACATCTACCAGTTAACACCACCTACACCAATCAATACCACCTACACCCACCAATTAACACCACCTACAGCCACCAGTCAACACCACCTACACCCACCAATTAACACCACCTACACCCACCAATTAACACCACCTACATCCACTAGTCAACACCACCTACACCAATCAACACCACCCACACCCACCAGTCAACACCACCTACACCAATCAACACCACCTACATCCACCAGTCAACACCACCTACACCCACCAATAACACCACCTACACCCACCAATTAACACCACCTACATCCACCAGTCAACACCACCTACTCCAATCAACACCGACTACACCCACCAATTAACACCACCTACATCCACCCGTCAACACCACCTACACCCACCAATTAACCCGCCAATCAACATCACCTAAACACACCAATTAACACCACCTTCACCAATCAACACCACATACGCTCCCACCAATTAACACTACCTACACCGCACCAATCAACATCACCTAAACACACCAATTAACACCACCCACCCACACCAATCGACACCACCTACACCCACCAATTAACACCACCTATGCCCAACAGTCAACACCACCTACTCTAATCAACATCACCCACATC
Source organism: Hydrocynus forskahlii (assembly GCA_037974365.1). NCBI lineage: Eukaryota > Metazoa > Chordata > Actinopteri > Characiformes > Alestidae > Hydrocynus > Hydrocynus forskahlii. The sequence goes on from JBBPCX010100745.1 coordinate 16,036, forward strand.
CCACCAATCAACACCATTCACACCCACCAATTAACACCACCTGCACTTACCAATCAACACCACCTACACCCCACCAATTAACACTCTACTGATGTTTACCTGTCGAGATCTTTACCTGTCGGGAGTCTCCTCCCAGCTGCTTCAACTCACCATCCTCTGTGTGGAAGGAGCAGTGTGTATTAGACAGTAACTCACACTGTAACACACACTGTAACACACTCTGTAACACACATTAACACCCACAGCACACTGTGTTACTGTAGTTGCAGTGTAGTTGTAGTGGTGTGCCCCACAGGGGGCAGCACTGACCAGTGGCATCACTAAGCAGGCGGCTGCGCTGCAGGAGCTTCCTAGTGTTCAGGATCTCTGTTGTCTCCAGACTGTGACGTTTCTTCAAGTGGTCAACGTGGAGAACCATTAGCTCTGCCGCATGACTCACACGAGCCTCCTGAACACAGACACACGTAGCTAAAATGTGACTCACTGAGTTAGAACTGTTCACAGTGGAGGTGAATGGAACCAGATCTGCTTCTAAAAGCTCCTCACAGACAGTAATTCCATCAAATGCTTATGGTGGAGCCGCCTGACACCTAAGACCTTTATCTACCAAAGTTCTGAGAAGCTTTTTGTTCTAAAACTAAATTCACTCATGGTGAAGGAATACATGCAGGATGTCATGAGGAAAAATACAAAGTCCCCAAAGAAAAGTGATTAACCACTGTTTTACCATCATCGACATCCATGAAAACAGTTGGAGCTTCACTGGGGGTCAATAGTGAATAAAACGGCCGGACTATGTTGGAGACGTCTGGATCTATTCACCTCCACTATAAAGAAATACAGTCTCTACAGTGAACTGTTTCACACCAAACACACTCTGAACTCGTTTTCCAATTTGAACTTCATTTACATATTTTTGAAATACCTTTTCAAAGCTACAATGACAGTACACGTCTGTGTGTTTGTGTGTGTGTGTATTGTACCTGGTGTGTGGCCCCCAGTGTTTCTGCTGCACTGATGATGTTCTCCATGCTGCTCTCCAGTGTCTGCAGACACTCCTCCATCTGCCTCACTCTCTCCCTCACCTCATCACTCGGGACACGCCCACACAGCACCTAACACAAACACACACACACACAGACACAATGATGTCCGGGTTCCACATCTGCAAAATAAATGGAATTCCTGCATCTAATCCCTCTTATTCAGTCACTATCCAATCTTCCTGACACAATCACCTTGATCCAATCACCATTCGATCACACTAATCCAATCATCATCCAATCACCTTGATAAAATCACTATTCAATCACTCTGATCCAATCATCATCCAACTACCCTGATCCAATCACCATCCACTCACTGTGATCTAGTCGCCATTCAATCACACTGATCTAATCATCATCCAATCACCTTGATAAAATCACTATTCAATCACACTGATCCAATCATCAGCCAACCAACCTGATAAAATCACTATTCAACCTCCCTGATCCAATCGCCATCCAATAACTCTGATCCAGTCACCATTCAATCACACTAATCCAATCCAATCTGATCACTCTGCTCCACTCATCATCCAATTAGGACAGCATGTTTATACTTACTGTTTTCAAATGTACCTTAGATATGAGGCAGTGTTTTCAGCATGGAATTCTACTGAAATAAACTGTTAATGATTTTTACTGGATCCACTTCCAGCCCTCGTAGTTTCAACGGGTACGAAAGCTTATCATTTCCAGTAGTTCCTGCTGCTGTTCACTGCTGAGGGTTTTTGAGTGATCAGGTGACCTGAGGAGGCAGGAAGTTACCACACACACACACACACACACCTGCAGTGCATCTCTGGTAGTCTGTAGCTCCAGCTGCAGGTTCTCCTGCGCTACGGTTCGGTCATGCTCTTCTGCCTGCAGCCGCTGGGTCAGTGTGTACTGGTCACAGTGGAATGCCATTGCAAACTGACCAAACGCACCCTAGAGAACACACACATGGCCCGTTTCATTAGAAACAATAATCTTGTGCTACTGGCCACTTTACTAGAAACATCCACAGGTGCACCTGACAGGTGGTATCACCCCCAGACCTGCGAAGTGAGGTGGGGTGTTTCTGATAAACAGAAGTAACAGAGCTCACCTCAACATCCTCCTCTGTCATCTGCTCACAGCTGGAACACAGACAGATGTTTAAACTGATCGATGTTTAAACAGATGGGTGTAAATTCAGACAGGTGTTTATACAGGCAGTTGTAAATACAGACAAGTGTAAATGCAGACATGTAAATGCAGACAGGTGTGAATACAGACATGTGTAATTACAGGCAGGTGTTAATACAGCAGCTCACCTACTCAGTCCCAGTCTACCCAATATAGAGTGATCCTCCCAGCTCTGAGCCAGCAAGGGTTCGGGAATCAATTCTGAGAGAGAGAAAAACATATTAACAGAATATTATATGTTCAGGTGTGTAGTTGTTTAGGGGTCCAGGCGTTCAGGTGTTCAGGTGTTTGGGTGTTCAGATGTTTAGATGCTTAGGTGTTCAGGTGAGCAGGTGTTTAGATGTTCAGGTGTGCAAGTGTTGAGATGTTCAAATGTGAAGGAGAATCAGTTCTGTGATTTAAACACTGAATACCTTGCTGTGTCTGTTTTACCTTCATCGCTGTCCTCGCTGTCCCACAGAACAGAGGAACATCCACACTGAGCACGCTCAGACACCACGGCCTGTCAAACATGCACACACACATCATCATCATCATCTTCATCATAATACATACACATACACACCAATGCACACACATAAAAACACACACCATTGTACACATATACATGCACATACACACACATCACCATCATACACACACGCACACACCATCATCATGCACTTCCTTACACACCATCATTATACACACACCATTATGCACATCATCACACACACACATCATGCACACATACACACACATCATACACAAATCGTGATTTCTGTTGTTTTTTCCTTATTTCTAATATTCTGTCTGTGGAGAGTGTATTTATGGGTGGGGCTTGGTGATGGCAACTGCACACCTGTTTAGTGGACCTGCGACCTGTGTGTGTGGGTGTGTATATGGGTGTGTGTGTGTGAGAGAGAGAGAGAGATCGTGTGCGTGTGTGAGTGTGTGTGTTTGTGTGTGTGTGTAGAGACAGTAAAGGGCAGGACAGCAGACAGGAAGCCTTTTAGGGCCGTTCAGTGCAGCTGTGTGTGTGTGTGTGTGTGTGTGTGTGTGTGTGTGTATGTGTGTGAGGCTAGGAGAGGTTAGATTTATTTTTATTAATAAAATATATTTTGGCGTCTGGGTACCCGTCTGTCTCAGACAGAACGAATTACTGCTGAACACACAGACAGAGCTTAGCAGCAGTGGAATCAGGCAGAGGGAGTGTGTATGTTTGTGTGTGTGTCTGTGCGTGCGGGTGTAAGTGTGTTATAAACACACATCAGTTATTTTCTTCTAAATAATCCCTCAGATGTACAGAGGCGGGTTTTATACGCTCTGTTTAATTCCACTGCAGAAACTGTCCTTAAAGGACCCTCATCTGTATAATTAAAGGGCCTGTATCGAAGAAAACGGATTATTCCTCATTGTTTACAAATAAAAGACTTTGATGTGCTAAAACATGTACCGTTCACTGCCCAGCCCATTTATGGAAAGTGAACCATGAACACATTTACATCCATCTGCCAATTCAGTTTCAAGCAGTTTCAATTCCACCTAAAGCAGTTTAGCCCCACCCATTCAGCCTACAGCAATTTAGCCCCACCCTTTTAGCCTCCAGCAGGTTAGCCCCATCCATTCATCTTACAGCAGCTTAGCTCCTCCTATTCAGCCTACAGCAGTTTAGCTCCACCCATAAGCCCACAGAAACGTTAGAAACATTAGAGTGAAATACAGTAAAGACAGTGTGTAAAGACCTGCACCTGCTCTCACCTGGTCATCCATCCGGTTCTCCAAACTTAATAACACCAGAAACCTGGGCTTACAAACACACACACACACACACACACACACAAACAAACACTGAGAGATGAAGAATGAAACAGAGAGTCACCATCATCATCATCAGTCCTTTCACATTTACATTAGACCTGTGGTCACTGAGAAAGAATAGAACATTAGGGCCAGGCTACTGTGTGTGTGTTTGTGGTGATTCAGGGACTGGGTGATATTTAGAAAGGTCTGTCGATCAGGTCACTGTGGGAGACTTTGGGATGAAACAGGGACACTTTGAGATGTGTGTGTGTGTGTGTGTGTGTGTGTGTGTGTGTGCATATGTGTGTGTGTGTGTGTGTGTTTATGTTTTCCTCATAACCATATAAAAATACAAAAATTCATCACTGCTGAAAATATCAGCATGGTAGCAGGTCAGCAGGTCACCATAGCATCAAGATAACAAATCTCCATGGGAACAAGTAAGAATATATCTATGGGAACAGCTCAGCATAACACATAACCATGTCAACAGGTCAGCACGGTACCATGCCAACGGGTCACCATAACGACAGAACAGCATATCACCTTGACAACAGGTCAGCACATCATATCACTAAGGCAACAGATACTACAGTAGGAATAGGTCAGGTCACACACACACACACGCACACACACACACACTCGTCTGGTGGTGTGAAATCACAGCACATACTGTAGTGCTTACCCCAGCAAACACAGACACACACTAACTCACCAACTTTCATAGGTTTAATCACCTACAACACTAATAACATGAGAGCTCTAACTCACCTTCCTTCTCATCTGCTCTGTCTCTGGAGTCTCTCTGAGACACACACACACACACACACACACACACACCCAAAGTCCACACAATCCGCCCTCCTGCCTCACAGCTGTGTGTTTTCCCACCAGCTGGGTTCCTTCAGTCTGACTCAGACACACACACACTCACACATACACACTTACACACACACACACACACACACACACACCATACACGCACCCCCCACCCACACACACACACACACCATACACGCACCCACCCACCCACACACACACACACACCATACATGCACCCACCCACCCACCCACCCACAAACACACACACACACACACACACACACACATTCACACTTACTATGGTAGCAGGTTGGCATAAAATAATGGTAACAGGTCAGCATATCACATAACTATGGTAACAGGTCAGCATGTCACCATGGCAACAGGCCAGCATAACAGCATTACCATGCCAACAGATCAGCGCAGTACAGAGGGAACAAGTCAGCACAGGTAACTATGGCTACAGGTCAGCATATTACTATGGCAACAGTTCAGCATATCACACACACATACACACATACAACCACATACACACACACACACATACACACACACACACACACACACACACCACCACCACCATAAACAATCACAGACACTTACCACAACCACGCTGTGCTAACGAGTAAACACTCAGGTCCATACACTTATGGCTTTTCACAGGGGAGTGTGTGTGTGTGTGTGTGTGTGTGTGTGTGTGCGGATTTAGAGATAAAAAGTCTGCTAATCTTGTAATTCCATTAGCGCACATCACAGCCTGTGTGTACCAAACACCCTGAAAACAGCGTTAACACATAAACCTGAGCGATGAGTTAAATTATCAATAAAACATAATTCATATAAATGAAATTTGAACATAATTTGTATGTAACGAGCCTGATCTGAAACAGCGCCCCATTCTGGCTAAAATAGGAATTATAGAAACCGGAGACCGTTCCTATTTTGAGTCGACCCCCAGGGGGCAGCAAAGCACAATTTCTCATATCAGAGATCAAATTCAAATTCAAGGAAAACGTTGACATGGTTCAGGACCCGGATGACCTGAGGGAAGAAGCTCTTCCTCATTCTCTCTGTTTTGGCCTTAAGGGAGCAGAAGTGCTTCCCTGACCTCAACAGGGAGAGGAGTCCATTGTTGGAATGGCTGAAGTCTTCAATTATCTTCCTGGCCTTGGTCTAGCACCGCTTGGTGTAGATGGACTGCAGGAAGCTCAGCGCGGATGATGAGCTTGGCTGAACCCACCACTCTTTGGAGTGCCCATCTGTCCTGCTTGGTGCTGTTCCCAAACCAGGTGCAGATATTACCTGTCAGGATGCTCTCAATGGTGCAAAAATAAAAGTTCCTCAGCTCCCTCAGCAGCGGATGGAAGTCTCCGAGACGTCTGACGTAGAAGAGACACTGTCAGGCCTTCTTCACCAGGGCTGTGATGTGATAGGACCATGACAGATCCTGCGAGATGTGTACACCCAGGTACCGGAAACTGTCCACTCTCCCCACTGGGATCCCACTGATGTGAAGGGGCTGGTAGTTCCTCCTCTGCCTTGTGCTAAAGTCCACAATCAGTTCCTTTGTCTTGCAGGTGGGACATGGTGTCATCAGTGGAACAATTAGTCGGGTTGGCAAACTGCAGTGGATCCATTGTGAAAAGGTGATAAAGTCTCTGACTAGTTCAAAGCACTTCATCACAACTCAGTGCTACTAGGTGGTAATTGTTGTTACAAGCGGGCTGTTGTTTCTTTGGTACAGGATCAATGATGAACTGTTTGAAGCACAAGGGGACCACTGCCTGAGCCAGGGAGAGGTTAAAGATCTCTGAGCACCAGTGCTAGCTGGTCAGTGCAGGCTCTCAAGACCCGACATGGAATGCCGTCTGGTCCTGTTGCCTTCCTCGCTACATGTTTGGTAATGATGAGAGCCTCCCGTTCACTCTCCGTGTGTGCGCAGCTATTCCTGCAACTATTTACAGTTGTGTTATTTGCTGCAGCTTCGAAGCGAGCATAAAACATGTTCAGCTCGTCAGCCATCAAGGAGTAAGCGTTCCTCATTGTAGAGGGTGGTTTGTAGTCCGTCATTGTCTGCAGTCCCTTCCAGAGGCTCCTGGTGTCACACTGTTGTAGCTGTGACTCCAGTTTCCGCCTGTATCTCGGCTTTCCCTCCTTCACCTCTCTGCGCATGCTGTGGGATGCAGCTTTGTACTGATCCATGTTACCGGAGGGTAGTCCTGCTTTGTAGGCGATCTCAGAGCAGCACGGATGTTTTTATCCACCCACAGCTTCTGGTTGGGAAACGTCTTGATGACTTTATCTCCCGCAAGTTTCCCGCAAAAGATGTGTAATCAGTAATAATTATTTAGATTGTAGTTAATAACATTTTGTGTAATTAATAATAATTATTTAATCAGTATTAATCGTAATTTTTTTGGTCTTGATCTGTTGTACTGAAAATATACCCAAACAAACTCTTTCTCATGCTCGCACTTTCTGTCTCTCTCTCTCACACACAAACATTTTGGGAAGTTTGTGTACCTGGCTTTTAAAGCAGCGCCTTGTAAGCACTTGACAGGGTGTGTGTGTGAAAGAGAGAGAGAGTAAGTGTCTGTATGTGTGTGTGAGAGAGAGTGGCTGTAAGCGCATGTGTGTGTGTTTGGCTCAGTGGGGTGAGAGGAAAGAATCTGCTTCAGAGCACATTACACAGCATAAGAGTCAAAGGTCACAACCAGGAGACACACTGTTCTAGTACATCTGTAGCACACACACTCCCACATACTGACACATACACCACATTGTGTATCATTGTTCTGTGCTCAGAAGGTAAAACTCCCTGAGGGAGGAAGTTCACGGCAGAACAGAGACACACACACACATGCACATACTCAACACACCTCTCTTTCATAGTGTTTGTGTTATGTACTGTTTATCAGAGTAATGCTGCTCCCTAGTGGTGTTGCATTGTCTCCTGCAGACACTTCATACAGCAGCCCAAATAAACACTTTATTATTTTGTTGTTTCACTATTAGTTGTGGAAAGATGCTTTATATAAATAATAATAATAACAGTAATAATAATAATACGTATTATTATCATTATCACTAACAACCTGAAATGAAGGTATTTTATCAATGTTTGTGAGGCTATAATATGTAAACTGTTGTGTAAACAGTGAAAAATAACTCAAGTTTGATTATAAATCATTTATTAACATTTTCACATAAAAGTAGAAAATTTCAGACAGACCCAAAAGCCCTGAAAACACTTTAACATGATTTTTAATTACACAGATACATGTGTGTGTGTGTGTGTGTGTGTGTTTGTACAAACACAAAGTATGTGTGTCTTGTTGCATAGTAAACCATATCCATCACTGTCCCGTCACACAGACGGTGCGTCACATCAAGCCACAGCCACACTGTAGTCATGGAGATGGTAACCATGGTAACGGCTACCATCTCCATCTGTGAGGGGTCAGTTTCTGCTGAAAGAGCAACCGGTCAGTAAAGAGTCTGACAGAAAACACCATTTCTGACACAGACTCTCACACTGAGGAAACCACTGAAACCACTGTGGAACGCTGTGGCAGAACGATGACCTGGAAGAAAATTCTAGTAACAGTTTGAAGTTTAAATCACAGTGGCTGAAGCAGCTTTGGACACCAGAACAAATTAAAAAACACAAAACGTAACATTATTACAGCCTTAATAATCAAAATTAAATCATCATCATCATCATCATCATAAACATATCTGAGCTTCAGAGCAGCGATAATTCAGCCAAAACTTTAGCCTCTAACCAATCACAGTGTTTCTGACAGGGTGACCAATCACAGCTCCAGTTGAGTTACTGGGCGTTCTGATGAATCAAAGTCTTCATGTAATCCAACAACAGTCTAATTATTTCAATCTTTAACTCTTCAGTGGGTTCTACTTGTTACTTTTCTTGTACGCCAGCATTCCACACTAAAATTCAAGTTTCAAGCCGGTGGTGGTCCACAGAGCGGCCCCCTGATGTCTCCTTGATGTTGCAAAAGTATCTAGTGTGATTTAGTGTGATTTAGTTACTGATGGACTGTCACATGTATAGAAGTGTAACTATATCCAGTGGCGTATTGACTGTGATCCTGAATCTCCATTAACCTGCAGTGTTGATCAGCAGTTAGAAGTGTTAGAATTTTCAGTGTTGAACGTTCCAGATCACACTGGTGTGACGCTACACTTCAATGGAATGTTGTCAGGCAGTGCAACCGTGTGACGCTACGCACTGAAAGATTAATCAAACATTAAAGATCCTGATTGGCCAAGATATTTTTGGCCACATATGCCATTTTGTTTGTTTAGTTTGTGTGGGATTATATATAAAAAATATAATTCATAATTCATCATACTTCAGTGACCATCTTTGAACCTCATTTTTTTCCTCAGAATGAAACAGGCTATTTTTGTTATTGTGCTTTTAAGACAGATATATGCAAATGAGCTCTTTCTGACTGGCCACCCTGTACCACAACTCTTTCCGAAGGCAGCAAGGGGCCGAAACAATCTTTAGCACTTCAGCATGAATTGGCAGTGCTAAAGTGAGGTAGGCTGAATAAGATGTATGTAAATGTGTACGTTTTGTGACATCACAAAAACTGTAATTGGAAAACAGGCTGTTTTTGCAGCTTATTTTCCATATATGGACTGAATGGATGGGGAGGAGGTGAGTGTACATTTAGAAACTTCAACAATATTTACAGACGAAGTTCTACCATTGTTTTACTTCCAGAAAAGTGATGAAATGGGCCCTTTAATGAACTGAATGGGGTCACAGTCACTGTTGATCAAGGACACTTTTATAAAGAGTAACAGATGATCAGTCTGATCAGGACCCTGTGATCAATAGCTCTTCACAGCTTCATCACTCCCCACTCTCCTCCACCTTCTTCGCTTCACAAAAACACAATAAAACACAATTTGAGGTTATTAAGTTGTAACAATCTGTCCTTTACCTGTGTTTTGGCAAAAGTTCCTGCGCTGGACCGGAGCGCTAACGTATCATAGTGTAAAGCACTACTGCAGCCTAGTGGAATGATTAGCATGTCACGTTTTTAGCAAAGAACGCAAACAACCTGCTTTTAACCCCACAGAGTGTAATGCAGCTAGCGCTAAAACACAGTTATCCAGTAAACGGCCATCACTACTGCTGTCAGTCACAAGTTTACTATCTCAATAGTTACCCCTATCCCTATCATCCAGAGCCTGTTGTTTCTGAGGACCACAATTGTTCAGATTGTCTCTGCAGCCTATGAGCAACAAAACTATGTTAAGCTAAGTTATAACAAGCTATATTAATATGAGCTGGACTATGCAAAGCTAAGCTAAGCTAGCAGTAAGGGTGGGAGAAGGTTCCTCACTCAGGAAGATGTGTGAAGACTTTTCAGGATGGCCGCCAGTCAGACCCCAAACACTTTACAAAAATAGAAACCTTTATAGACTATAGACTAAAATATTTGAGGATTTTAACATCCAGCTGCAGGACTCACACTCTCACTCAAACACACACACACACAGTTCAAGGCCCTTGGTGTTTTCAGTAACAGTCATTTTGTGCGTGTGCGTGTGTGAGTTCAGTACATGTCCCTGTAGATCTCCTGCAGCAGGGGGTGCAGGGACGTCTCAGATTCCGTTTTCTTGATGGTCTGGACCAGCTGTACGTTTTCAGTCACCAGCTGCCGCAGGTCTGCCATCTTCTGCAGGAGTTTGGGAAAGATGTAGGTGTTGTCGGGGTGGGTGGACTGGAGATGCTGGTCCAGGGCCTGCAGAATGTTGTCCTGGATCTCCTCCACCTGCTTCACGTTCATCAAACCAGGCCGGTCTACACACACACACACACACACACAAACAGACATTAAGTATTAGTGTTGGAGCTATGAGGCTAATGTAGCTAAGACATAATGGGATTGTATACCCCACCACTTAGCATCATGCATAAACTTTCATACACTCGCCACAAGACTTCGACCAAGATCCACAAAGGACTCTCTAACCCTAACCAGACAACCCGCTCCAGACACCCACTCCAGATAAGTTCTAGCCCCACTCAGAGTGTAAACAGACAAGTCAAAGTGAAAGTGACCATTCTGTCATCCATGAACACACCACAGCACACAGTGAAAACAGCACAATATTCTTTCTCTGTATTTAACCAATTCACCAAGTGAAGCAGCAGGCAGCCAGGAACACAGCGCCCAGGGAGCAAAAAAAAAAGACTGCTTAGCAGTCTTGAGAATCAAACCCATGACTTCCTGATCGCAGGACGAGTGCGATCAGCTGAATGTCCTTGTGAAGCTGAATGTACTTGTGAAACATTGTCCATGTTTGACTAGCATACCCGAACTTTCTTCTTCTGCTGTCTGACTGGGTAGCGACGCTTTTTTGAATTTGTCTGTTTGCTTGGTGATTTGGATCTGTTTCCCGGTTTCAGATTATTTTGCCTGTTCGCTGAACTTCTATTCTGCCTATTGTGAGACAGCTGTGTTTTCCTTACTGACTGTTTGTGCTAATACTGAACTTTGCCTGTCTTCACACTGCAGTTTGTTTTTAATCTATTATTAGATTAAAAATACATATTATAGCTTGGAGCTCTGCACCTGGATCCGTTTCCATAATTATTACAGAATACTTTGTCTCTCTAATGAATCCAGCGTAGTTAAGGGAAATTTTGGTGCAGGCCATTGGAGAGCATGCCCGAGGCGTAGCTTCCCTCTAATGACCGACACTCCAACAACAGCCTAGCAACATTCACCTACAACCACACCTCAGCCTGGGTTTCAGAGAGCACAAGGGACTTAACTCTCAATGTTCCAGAGCCCTTCATAAAAAATCCTGGCAGCTGCCAAGGTTTCCTGGCGCAGTGTGTCCTCTACATGCAGCATCAACCTGGGAAACTCTGGACCGAATGAGAGAAGATATACTTCGTAATTTCACTACTCAATAACAAGGCTTGTGACTGGCCTACTGCTGTCTGGACCATGCAAAGCCCCACACTTAAATGCCAAGAGTCCTCTCATCTTTGCTTTTTGTCAAGTGTTTGACCTTCAGCTGTCTGGAAAATCAATTGGCAATCAGGTATGTCACTTGTGTCAAGGGTTCTGTTCTGCCATGGAATATGCCCTTGGGTTCTGCACTTTAGCCACAGGGAGTGGCTGGAGCAACTCTGCGCTCCTCATCATATTATGGCAAGGACTGAACTGAGAGCTTGAAACAGAGCTAGCGAGTCAAAGAGACATCTCAGATTTGGAACAGTACATTCAGACAACTATTGCAGTGGACCATTTCTTACAGGAGTCATCCCTGTCCAGACACATAATTGCTACCTGCCACACATGGTGCTCTCTCTGTGTTGGTATATTCTGGAGCGGCAGGGAATTTCACTGAGCATTTTACCCAATGCTCAGCTTCCAAAGAGCAGGCCCTACCCTCTCTCCTTTCCTAAAACAATAAATATATAGACAAAGTCCTAGCTGCCAGTATCATCTGCCCCTCCACTCATACCGGGGCAGGCCGCGAAGTTGAGGGGCGGGGCGGGGCGGGGCGCACAGTATGAAGTCACAAATTTGGCACACATTTGTGCTGTGAAGACTGAAAACTGCCGCGCATTTGCATACCACTTATGTCCATGCATACTTGTGTACTACTTATGTCAACCCCTGTCTACACTGATTATATTTTGTCATTTTCCCTAGGCCTAGCCCTGCACATTAACCATTTCATCAGAGTCCTGATGCCTGACTCAGAAGCCACGCTGCATGTGATGGGTGTGTGTAATGAATGTGTGTATCTGTGTGTGCGATGCTCGTGTGCACCTCCACAGAGGATGATAGCAGCAACGAAGAGCGCGAGGTCACTGTCGTCCAGCTCCAGGGCATTAAACTTCACCGCAAACTCGAACTTTGGCTCCATGATGTCACTGAAGGGTTTCCTCAGACTCCGCAGGAACTCACGAGTCACAAAGCCGCGGCCATTCGCCACCAGCAGCCCATCCTTATTCATTAGAGACGGCAGCATGGCAAAGATTGCCTCGTGCACCCCATATTTCAACAGCGTCACCTATAGGAGAGTGGTAAAACTGCAACTTTATACACAGCAACCGAACCTCACCAGCTGAGAAGTGTTTGCAGGGGTGTGGTGTGTGTTTAGCTGCTCTGCATGTGTGTGAGGAGTGTGTATCTGGTTTGCAGATATATGGGGAGTGTGTACCTGGTCTGCAGGTGTGTAGTTTGTGTGTGTGTTTAACTGCTCTGCACGTGTGTGGTGTGCGTGCCGCTGCTCTGCATATGTGTGAGGAGTGTGTACCTGGTCATTGAGGTAGAGATCCACAAATCCTGGGATGGATTTGGAAAACTCTGTGAGTTCCCGCACTGTCTCCACAGTGGTGCACTGGCAGCGGTAAAACACGTGCACTCCGATCTCCTTATGGGCCGGAGCTCCGTTCACCACCTGATTCCACACCAGACCATTCTCAGCCTGCCAGAGCGAGTCCATATCATGGACAACAAATGGCTACCAGAGAGAGAACAGAGAGCGAGAGATAGAGAGAGTTTGTGATTCTTGTTGTGGATGTGATGTTTGTAGAGACTGTGATTGTTTTCATTGTGAGTGTGATTATCATAGTGATTGCGGTTGTGATTATGATTATGGTTGTGTTAATGTTTGTTATTGTGATTATGGTTGTGTTAATGGTTGTTCTTGTCATTACATTTGTGATTGTGATGTTGACGATGCCATGTCGGAGCTGGTCTTGATAGTCGGGATTATGATTATGATTATGGTGGTGATTGTGGTTATTATTATGGTTGTGATTACGTTTGTAATTGCGACTGTGGTATCAATGGTAGCTCTCGCGCTGGTTTCGCTGATCAGGATTATGATTGTGTTTATGGTTGTGATTGTGGTTATTGTAATGGTTGTGATTGTGATTATGATTGCGAATGTTTGTAATTGTTATTGTCATATTGATGGTACCATGTTGATGCTGGTTTTACCAGTCAGGATTGTGATTGTGACTGTTATTATGGTTGTGATTGTGGTTGTGATTGCGGTTGTGATTATGTTTGGGATCGTGATGATTGTGATGTCAATGTTATCGGTTATGTTAGCTGGTCTTGCCAGTCAGCATTATGATTGTGATTGTGGTTGTGATTATAGTTGTGATTGTGGTATTGGTTGTAATTGTGTCTGTGATGTCAATGAAACCGTGTTGGAGCTGGATTTGCTGGTCAGGATTATGATTGTGTTTATGGTTGTGATTGGGTTTGTGGCTGTGACTGTGGTTATGTTAATGGTTGTTTTTGTGATTAAGTTTGTGACTGTGATGTCAACGGTACCACGTTGGAGCTGGTCTTAACGGTCAGGATTATGACTGTTATTATGGTTGTGATTGTGGTTGTGATTATGGTTATGAATGGGATTGTTATTATGGTCATGTTGGTGATTGTACCACGTTGGAGCTCGTCTTGCCAGTCAGGATGCTGCGAGCTTTTTTCTTGGTCATGTTGAGGTTCTTCAGGTAGGCGTGATTGACACGCTTGGCGAGTGTTTTGAGGTCGGAACTGCCCGTGTTCGGAGATCCGGCCGACTCACCAGCAAGCAAACCGGCCACCAACTTCCGCTTCTCTGCCTCGGGCATACGGCCATACCGGATCGCTGACACACACACATGCGCAAACACACACAGAATTATACACACTAACACTCAGGCCCTGAACATACAGAAACAGCTAAGTCTTACAGCGACGCATGAGTTGCTCACCATCATGGGACATCCCGAGCATCACACATTTCTGAAAGCGGCAGTACTGACACTTATTCCGGCTCTTCTTCTGAATCTTACAGCTACGCTCACACTTCTCATATTCCAGCTTCATCCGCACTGTCCGCCTAAAAAAACCCTAAAAAACACATGACTCTCCTCAGAAACAGCAGGAATGATGTTGATGATGACTGTGATGATGATGATGATGGTGATGATGATGACGATGGTGGTGATGTCGATGGTGATGCTGAAGATGATGATGGTAATAGAGATGATGGTGGTGATGATGGTGGTGATGGTGGTAATCATGATGATGATGGTGATGATGAAGGTCTTACCTTGCATCCCTCACACGCGTGAACTCCATAATGAAACCCAGATGCTCGGTCTCCACAAATCCGACACTCAACATTAATCCCAGTGGAATCTTCTCGACCCAACATGAGCTGCTCCGACAGCGATGGAGGAGATGTCTGAGAAACATCTAACACACACACACATAATGTTTCTCTGGAGATCTGCTTAAAAAGTAAACACACGTACACACACTCAGCGACATAAATACACAAACACACACGCACACAGACATAAATACCAAAACACACACACATACACACACCCACTTCTATTCTAAGGGCAGGAAAGACCTCTCCTCATTGTCTCAGGAGGTCTGTACCATTACAGTGCTGGAGGGAAGTGGTTCAATGAGTTGGTTAGCTAGAATTGCGATGGCAGTAAAAAAGTACTGAATGATAATCAGTGGCAGAATTAACCCTGCAGTTCTGACCTGTAACTTCATCCAGACACCACAGTAGAACAGATCATTCCTGCTGCTCTGTAAACAGCCTGTCTTCTGAAGATCACTCCACACCTTTGATATTTTTTTAAAATGTGATTCCTCACAAATCTATTCACACACACTCAGATTTCAATACTTTTGCACTGTACTGTATATTATATCACAAACTGGGTTTTGAAAAGTCAGAAATCTACAACATCTGTTTAACCTTTAACATTAATCACACATCACTCTAACAACAGAGCTGAACGGTGAGTTACGGCAGACATTGAGGAAACCACGGCATGTAGGAAAGAGTTCACTGTGTGTGTGTCTGTGGCCTCAGACGCTCCCTGCACTATGCTCCAGTGCCTTGAGCAGCTAAGGTTCCGAACAGTAACATTCTGCAGCACAAAGTCACCAGAGTTCAGGAAATGTTCTAGACACCTGCTTCCAGTGTGAGGCTAATAATTAGAGGTGCACGATACAGACAAAATTGCAGTTTAGTCCTCCCCATTCATGTTCCAATTCGCCAAAAACCTTTAAAAAGCGAGATAATGATTAGCAGAAGATTTATTGTAAAGCTCTACTCTTAAGGCTAACAAAAATTATACCCAACCAATCAGCAATTAGCCATTTAAGGTGGACAATTTTAGGTGGAACAGAAAATTTGAATGAAAAGCTGCACAGAGAAGACAGCAGCTGTGCTTCAGTGTGTGGGGGTATTCAGTAAGCAGACTTGCTTATGCGATTTCTAATACGCTATGACTCATTATTATCTAGAACCAGGAACTGACAAATTCCTGCTTC
>JBBPCX010100745.1:32324-50120 GCA_037974365.1 Hydrocynus forskahlii
CGCTGACATTCTTCAGTCTGTTCCTAACTCGTCAGGTATCACATGTCTTGGCTGATTTTCTACATTTATTGATGTTCTGTTGAACAGTGTGTTTTAAGACAGAAGAACAACAAAGAAACACAAATACACTCATCAAAGAGTCGTGAGGA
Organism: Hydrocynus forskahlii; assembly: GCA_037974365.1. Taxonomy (NCBI): domain Eukaryota; kingdom Metazoa; phylum Chordata; class Actinopteri; order Characiformes; family Alestidae; genus Hydrocynus; species Hydrocynus forskahlii. The sequence goes on from JBBPCX010100745.1 coordinate 32,474, forward strand.
AATCACATCTAAACACACACACACAAAACAGACTGAACACAAACACATAAAATCTCACACACTCACTGACCCACCGTGTGTTTACACCGGTAAACACACAATCAGGTCAGATTTGCCAAGCAACCTGAAAGGCATGCTAAGAATGTGTGTATGTGTGTGAGGAGTCCACACCCCTAATTTAGGGACAGTCACCCTGCAGACTGTTATGTTTTAGTGTGGGAAACCCAGCACACCGTGTAGAGGTGTGATGGAGAAAGCAGTATATAGGAGCATCACAGATCCCTCCCACATCACAAACTCCTCCCATGTGACTGTTCATCTGTCCATTACTTTTTTGTTTTGCTGACTGACCTGTTGAGCTGGCAGTGGGCATGGGGCTATGGGAGTCCGTCACACTGCTGCTGCTGTTCTCCTCCAATCCAACATCTGCATCCAGCTCAGGCCCCGCCTCCAGCTCCGACAGAACCTCCTCCAGGTTCTCCTCCTCTGGATCTGCCTTTGGGGAGGTGTGGCTACCATAGGGGGAGGAGCCATCGTTCTGTAGATGAACTCCGTCTACAGGCCCCACCCCCTTGCTCTTCATCGTTAAAACGTCAGACTTAGTCCTGTCCATGGGGATGCACCTTTAGGGTCAAGGTCATAGTACAGCCAGCACACTCCTGCAGGAATGTCAGGAAAAGAGGGAGCGGATTAAGACCAGCAGAGAAAAGACAACAAAACAAGATCATGCCTAACAGGCTAACAGCTCAGTAATGAGCTTTACTGGAGAATTCACAGTAAAACTGCAGCACAGGTAAAGAATATTGTGCTCGAATGTGTGTTTTGAGCTTGGACACATCACGTTTCTGTTTGTAAGGAGAATTAACCAGTTTAAAACCCAGAGTGAGTCTTGAACAGTTTCAGTCCAGGCCACTCAGCTTGAAAAGTGGTGGGACTCTTTGTCAGTTTTATTGGGGGATTTGTATTTGTCAAGTGGGGTGATGGGGGGGAAATGAATAAGAAACAGCACAAGCGCAGAAATGTGGAACAGCATAAGGGTGTGACATGGGAAATAGCATGAGGCTGGGAAATGGCATGAGCGTGGGGAATGGGAAATAGCAAAAGCACGGAAAACGGGAAATGGCACAAGGGTGGGAAATAGTATGAGTGCGGTAAAATTGGAATGCCATGAGGGTGGGAAATGGCATGAGCGCAGGAAATGGGGAATGGCATGAGGATAGGAAAAGGGAAACAGCACAAGGCTGGGAAACTGCATGAATGTGGGAAATGGGAGACGGGTGGGTGGGAAATGGGAGACGGCACAAGAGGGGGGAAACAGCGTGAGTGCGGGAAACAGGAAATAGCACAAGGGTGTGAAACGGCAAGAGCGTTGGAAATGGGAAATGGCACAAGCGTGGAAAGCAGAAAACTACACAAGGGTGGGACATGGTATGAGTACGTTACACGGGGAATGCCATGAGGGTGGGAAATGGCACAAGGGTGTGAATCAGCATGAGTATGGGAACCAGCACAGGCGCAGGAAACAGCATAAGCGTGGAAAATGCAAATCTCATAAGGATGTAAAAAGGAAAATGGTACAAGGACAGGAAATGACATGAGTGCAAGAAACAGGAAACAGCACATGGGTGGGAAACAGGACATGACATGAGGGTAGGAAACAGCATGAAAGTGTCAAATGGCATGAGCCCAGGAAATGGGAAACTGCACAAGGGCGGGAAACAACATGAGCGCAAGAAACAGGAAACGGCATGAGTGTGGGCAATGGCACAAGGGTGGGAAATGGCAGAGCACGGGAAATGGGAAACTGCACAAGGGCGGGAAACAGCATGAGCGTGGTAAAAAGGAAACAATGCTAGGGCGGGAAACAGGAAACGGCATGAGGACGGAAAATGGCATGAGCATGGGAAACAGGAGACAGCATAAGGGCGGGACACCGGAAATCGCATAAGGACGGGAAACAGAATGAGCGCAGGAAATGGGAAACAGCATGCAAGCAGGAAACAGCATGGTGGGAAACAGGAAATGGCACGAGGCCAGGAAGTGGGGCGAGAATAAGGACACCATATGAGGCCGGGAAACTGTACAGGGGTGGGAAAATTATACGAGGGCAGGAAAATGGAACAAGGGCGAGAAATGGTACAAGGATGGGAAAAATGGTGTGAGGGTGGGAAAATAGTATGAGGGCGGGAATAGTATGGAGTTGGGAAATGGTATGTGGGAGGGAACATGGTATGGGGGTGGGAAAGGGGACAGATGATCGGTGTCCACAAGTGTTCAGACACTCGGAGAAGAGTTGATATCAGTGATTTACCATCACACCATCTACCTAACACTAGTCTGTGTGTGTGTGCATGCAAGTGTGTGTGAAAGGGTCTCCAAAACTGGAAACAGATGAAAAAATACAGCTGGAGCACAGCAGCAGTGGTGTGTGTGTGTGTAAGTTCACTAGGAGTAGAGGTCTCAGCTTGTATGTGTGTGTGGATGTGTGTACAAGTTCAAACAGTTTTAAGTGTGTGCAAGTTCACTGGCAGTAGAGGCCTGTGTGAGAGAGAGTGTTTGTGTGTGAATAATATCCAGTGGTTATTTATAAGTTCTGAACAGGTTCTCTGTTTGTTTAGTTTTAGAGTTCAATCAATTACAGCAGTTTAGCCCCACCCACTCAGCCTACATCAGTTTAGCTCCACTCATTTAGCCCAGAGCAGTTTAGCCCCACACGCTCAGCATGCAATAGTTTGACCCCACCCATTCAGCCTACAGCAGTTTGGCCCCACCCACTGAGCCAACAGCAGTTTACTGAGAACTGGGACCAGTTTAGTACCAGTTAAAGGTGTGCATCCGGTGCGTGGACCTCATCATTTCACTTTAAAGGTGTTTAGGAATCTCTAACAGATTTTTTTGTGGTTTCTGACACCAAACAACTCAGTTATCTAGAACCATGGGAAAAAGAAGAAGTATGGGAAAAAGAAGAAGTACGAGTTGTGCCCAGAATTCTATCCATGTTACCCAGCTGGTCTGAGGGGTGTCAGACATGTGTGGGGTGATCTGAGGGTATGTCTGGGTTTAATTTCTGGGATGTGTGTATGTGTGTTTCTGGGATGTGTGTTTGCTTGTGCGTGAAGGGTTTCACTATCAGCTATGACCACCTCCTAAACCACCCCTTCTACACTCAAACACACACACACACACACACACAAAAAGAGTCTGTGATGCTATGTTCTCAAACTCTACACAAACACAAAACTACAAAACTACAGCGATCAGTTCAGATAAAAACTTTGCCCGTTCAACTCCATGTACCACCACACACCCCAGAACAGCTGATCAGTTGAGACAAGTTTGGGTCCAAATGAACTAAACTTCAGCACTACAGATGGCTGTTTCAGACAACACCAGAGCTGCTGTTCTGAAAGCAGGACTGATCTGAGAGCACAAATTTGTGATGTCACAGAAAGTGATTTCAACACTCCTGCTCCTTGTGAAAACAGACCCTGTTATGTAAAAAGGTGCCGCAGCATTCGGCTCCACATTGAAGTTCAGTTCATTTTTACAGCTCACAGTAAGTCAACCTACCTCACAGTATGTCTGATCTACCGTAATGAAGAGCTGGATGTGGTTTGAGGGTCCAGATACGTTTTGTGTTTGTGTTTATGATAGAGATCCAGCTGCAGACTCAGCTGTCACTCTATAAACAAGAGTAAGTGACTTGGATTTAAGCAGGCAGCCATGGGTAGCCAGTGTAGGTCAATTAGCAGTGGGGTGACATGTGACTTTTTGGGTTGGCTGAAGACCAGACAAGCTGCTGTGCTGAACCAGCTGTGAAGGTCATATCATACAAGCTGAGAGACCCACTGGGAGGGTGTCGCAGCAATCAAGGCAAGAGACAACCATGGCTTCTGTCAAGAGTTGGATGGCAGACTGAGTCAGGTATGCCCTGATTTTCCTGATGCAGTTCAAGGCAAAGCAACATGAGTGAGACATTTGAGGTGGTCAAAGAACGATAGCTGGTCATCAGTTATGACACTCTCACCTTAGGGATGTGGAGTGAACATGCGATTTTTATATTGATATTATGATGTATAGAAGCTTTGGCTGGGATAACCAGAATCTGTCTGACAGACATGCCGAGATGCACCTAGACTGTATGGTCATCTGGCGGGAAGGACAGGTATAGGTGTGTATCATCAGCATAGCAGTGATAATAAAAGCCATGAGAGTGGATAATCAATCCCAAGGAGGTGGTGTAAAATGCAAAGAGTAAAGGCCCCAGTACTGAGCCTTGGGGGACTCCAGTGGGCAGCTGATGGTATGGAGATGTTCAACCCTACCATGATACCTTGAATGAACACACAGAGAGGTAAGATTTGAAATAAAATCTTACCTCTGCATACTCTAAACGAGGGGTGTAAAACTCCGGTCCTGGAGGGCCAGTGTCCAGCACAGTTTGATGGTTCTCCTACTCAAACACATTCTCTGAACCTGGAAATTAACTGGCGAGGTGAACCAGGTGTTTTTGAGCAGGGAAATCACCAAAACGTGCTGGACCACGGCCCTCCAGAAATGGAGTTTGACACCCCTGCTCTAAACCCACTAATAAGATGGGACAGGGTAGTGTTTTGAGTGGATTTTGCACAGGCTCTGCTTGATCACCTTGGGCACCAGAAACCTAAGGTAAAGCAAAAGTGTCCAGAACTACTATTTTTACAGTATTTCTTCAGTTTTTAAAAGACAAAAGAAAAGGCTGGAGAGTTTAACGAGTCAGACTGTTTGTGTATTTGATTAAAAAATAAATTTTATATGTTAATTTCCATCTTCCTCCGAGTCGTGTGGCCGTGGGTCAATAAGCAGTGCCTGAGGGACCTAAAGCTCAGTAATCTGCAGATTTACCAGAAACTAACTCACCTCCACACCAAACAGAGATTAGACTGGAGTTAGTCTAATCTACAGCAAAAGAATTCAGAGAATCACACACACACACACACACAGAGCATGGTATGGCATGTGAGAGGTGTTAAAATGTGTTATTAGGCCTCATGTCATCATGCAGCCTGGTGGAATGGTGGAACCAAGATTCAATAGGTTTATTATTTATCACATACACGATTATACACGTACAATACAGCGCAAAAGTCTCAAGCCCCCCTCAACAGGAGCCCTACATGATCATGGGCTGGTGAGGGTCAAGAGTGTATTTATGTAATAATCATATAATTATATATTATATCTCATTACCTCTTATACTTTCTCTGTTTACTCAGAAACTTTGTTTTTTAATAGACTGTGAGGACAGGGATGGTCACTATGGGGACAGTGATGGTCACCATGTAAACGGTGATGGTCTCTATGAAGACTGTGGTGATGGTCACGATGTGGACAGTGATTGTCACTATGTGGATGGTGATGTCACAATGGGGACGGTGGCGGTGGTCATTAAGTGGATGTTGAGGGGCCTGCTTGTCTCTGGGAAGGGGACACTCAGACCGAGAGCTCAGAGACCCAGTGTTTGGGGAGTCCAGAGGGAGATTAGGGAACGTTGAAATCCTGATGGTGTTTAATAAAATAGTAATAATGAGACAAAGCTTTACTCTGACTAGGCTAGGTGGCTCCTGATATCTGAATTAGAATGAAAGGCTAGTTAGAGCTTCTACAGCAGGATACGGAGCTGTGAAGGTTTATTAAAACACAGCAGACCTGGAGCTGCCTGTGATGGTCAAAACAGCAGGAGCGTTAGAGTAGAGCATCAAAAAGCTCTGCTGCATCAGCGGAAATTCTTTCTTCCACACAGCCAGCCCACAAACAACCGCGATGACTAACAACTAAGTGTCAGCTTAAAAATCATACAGAGAGACTGGAAAGGTCCCTTAAATCAGACCTACTGTGGGAAAATACATTTCCATGACAGCCCTCCTCACTGCTTCCCAAACTTCAGACCTCATTAAAGATCATTAAAGGTCAGTAAAGTTCAGTAAAGATCATTAAAGGTCATTAAAGATCATTAAAGGTCATCAAATATTATTACATACCAGCAAGTATCAGTGAAGACAACAGAAGATCAGTAAAGATCAATAAAAATTTGTGAAGCTCAGTGATGACGAGTGAAGGTCATTAAAGATCAGTGAAGACCAGTGAAGAACAGCGATGGCTAGTGTAGACCAGCGAGTCTGAGAGATGCTGGTCTGATGTGGTTTGTCTCTGACTGCGATGCTGTTTCAGAATGACTCATTTTCACCTCAACATCTACCAGAGCCTCCAGAATAAACCTCCTAAAATCATATACACACTTCAACCACTTGTGATTAACCACTTTAATCACAAAAACGCTAATCACATCAGGCCAAACACAGACATATGCACACACATATGCAGTGGCTTCTTAATAATCAATAATGGATACTGAATAATTCATAGTGAATACTGAATATTCATAGTAGAAACTGAACAATTCACAGTGGATACTGAATAATTCATAATGGATACTGAATCATTCAGAATGAATACTGAATATTCCTAATACATACTGAATAATTCATAGTGGATATTGAATGATTAATAGCAGATACAGAATAATTCAAAGTTGAAAACTGAATAATTCATAGTAGATACTAAATAATTTATAGTGGATACTAAATAATTTATAGTGGATACTGAATATTCATTGTAGATACTGAATAATTAATTGTGGATACTGAGCTAGTATTAAGAGTTGTGTGTTGTCGTAGTGAATTGGCAAATCGGTTCAGCTGAGATTTCGAGAGGTTTCTGTTTCAGGCCACTGATGAAAACACACAGAGCTGACAGACTGCGCAACCCTCACCCACACACTCACACGCTCACAGACAAAGAAGTGTCAGACAATTAAAACAGCGCAGTATTTTTGAGGAAGGAAGGAACACCCCATGTATGCACACACACACACGTACACAGACAGTTGTGAGCAGTACAGGCGGCTGATTGCGTAACAGTGACGTCACTTGGTGAATAAGCTGATAATCAGTGCATTTGCTGAATCTGCCTAACTAAATCTGCTGATTGTGTTTGTGTGTTGGACCATCAAACTTCCCCATTCCTTTACTTTATTTACGCGAGGTGTCTCACATACTCACTAACAGACATGTCTTTCAGCAATCTGGATCCAGTGTAACCATGGAAACAAGTGTAGCGTAACCATGGAAATATGTGCAGCGTAGCCACGGAAATGAGTGCTATGTAACCACGGGTATGAGTGTAGCGTAACCATTGAAATGAGTGTAGCATAACCATGGGAGTGAGTATTCACAATTTATTGTTCAGTGTCCAATATGAATGATTCGGTGTCTTGTGTACTTGTGGCTGTTGGATGAGATCGATGGACAGAAGCTCAGACCCTCAGAGTGTAAGGTGTAAAACTGATGGACATGGCAACCCAGAACTTGCCGTGCTAAAAACAACCAAAACAACCCAACAAACAGCACGCAGGACACACACTGACCACACTGCACTGCAAAGGAGTGTGTATGTTTTACTCCACCTTGTACAGGCGGACTGTGGACACAGGGGTCAGTCCGAACACGGAGAGGTCACTGACTCCCAGAAGAGGAGACGAAAAACAAAAATACTCCAAAGTCCAGCCTAAAGTCGGATATACTCCCCTTCAAAGGGATTCTGTTTACACTCCACTCTTCACACACTCCTGTTTTTCTGTCTTTCATTTTAGGGGTCGAGTTTAAACACAACTTCACCTCCAGCATCCTGAAGAGCTTCTGTTCACTGTAAAGAGCACAAATCAATCATCATCAACACTTTATGGGCATCTGCTCCACTAATCTCCTCAGAAACAACAACAACAAAAGCTCCTCCTCACTGCCCGTAGGACTCAGAGCTGGATGGTCTGTGGTCTCTGAAGGTTCTGCTGAAAAAGAGCAGAAGGTCAAACTGGAGACTGAAGGCTAGAAGTGTAAATTCCAGCTGAGGTTCTCCAGGGGCTCCAGTTCTGAACTCAGGAGGAGAAAAACAACTCTGACAACACAGTGGGGGGCTGCATTGGAGAAGAAGAAGAAGAAGAAGAAGAAGAGAAGGGGGATAAGAAGAAGAAGAAGAGGAGGACAAGAAGAAGAAAGATAAGAAGAAGAGGATGAGGATAAAAAGAAGAAATACAAGAAGAGGATAAGAAGTATAAATAGAAGAGTGGTCATACGAAGAGGACAACAAGAAGAAGAAAGATAAGAAGAGGAGAAGGAGAAGAAGAGAACGAGGACAAGAATAAGAGGAGTGGTATGAAGAGGAGAAGGAGAAGAAGAAGTAGCAGAAGAAGAAAAAGGAGGGGAACAAGATAAGAAGAAGGAGAAGGTCCGCCTTTACCCTTTACCTGTTTTAAGAGGAGAAGTCTGGCCAGTAAATCCAAGATCATGAGGAGCCGATGGTGACTTTAAAAAGTTTTTCCCGAGATCCCCGCTTTCCTCTTCCTTTCTAGAATCCTTCTGCTTCTTTTCCTCTATTCCCCAGTAAGAGCATGTCCTTCTGCCCCTCCGCTGAAGTCCTCCAGAGCTCCTTCTCCTCTCCGCTCCTTTCTGCTCTCCACTCTCAAAACTCCGCTAATCCACTGCTGTCATTAATCCGGCTGCACTGCGCATGCGCATACACATTGCGTCAGCGCTGTGACGTCACGATGATCCTTGTTGTTGGTTTGTTTTGCGCTTAAATATGTTACAAGTTTTAAAAATCACTTTTATAACATTCATATATGAAAATAACAGTACGTGTTCATGTAATGTATTCATTGTTGAGAACGCTAAAACTATTTTCATCCTTTGTGAAAATATTTGATTAACTCAGTGCTTCATAATTGATTTAGAAAAAGAACATCGACGTTATCATAACGCATTCGCTTTTTCTATTACTTAAAAACAAAAACTTTTTTTAAAATACATTTTTACTTATTTATTAGTAAATATAAATCATACAGAGCAGCCAGTCAGGTTTCAAAATAATCTTTATTCATCACAACAAAAAAGGTGTTTTAAAGTTGAGACTAAAATACGTGTGTTTTTATTTTTTTTGCAAGATTGTAAATTATCTTTGCATATTTGATTTTACGCACTTATATATTCTTATTATATTAAAAAATGGTATAAATAGAATCAATTCAGTTCACTGCAAGGCGAACCCGAATCACCCCCTCCTCGCACAGTGCAGGTAAAATACTCTTGAGAACTGAATCACCAACGGCCAATCAAAATTCAGCCAAAACGCGCTGCGTCACTCCAGCATAATTTCGACGCTGGTGAAATGTTGTCCATTAAATTTACCATTAAACCTGAGCTTTCTCTAAAATATGAAAACCTGAAACTTATTTCAATAATTCCGTATCCACTATAAATGATTCAGTATCTACCACGAATCATTCAGTATCCACTGTGAATTATTGTCTACAATTAATTTTTCGGTACCCACTATGAATTATTCAGTGTCTACTATTAATTATTCAGTATTCACTATGAATTGTTCAGCATTCAGTATGAATTCTCCAATATCCAGTGTGAATTACCTGGCAGTGAGTTTAAGCTGTAGTTTGTGTATGAAGGTACTGTAAAGAAAGTAAATCAACATTTGTTTTACAGTTGCATAACACTCTCGAGAATTCCCCAAGCCAGGAACGCACGCACACACACAAATGAAAACTACAAAGTGCAGTCGTGTGTCAGTGATAAGCTGAATGGTGAGTGGAGATACGAGGAAGGTGGACCAGATGAAGGCGATGAAGTGCGTATATACAGTAATGTGCAAAAGTACTGAAACACCCTGCAAGACCACGTGCAAAGTATCTGATTGGCAGCGGCTTCATGTTTCAGCATCAATGATCCCAAACACACTGGTAATACAGTCAAAACACCTCGATAGAAAAAACAGGATGGAACACTATCGGTCATGGATTGGCCTCCCCAAAGTCCAGATCTCAACACTACTGAAGCAGTGAGGATAATCTGGACAAAGAACAACAAAAGACAGCCGACAGCTAAACAAGAGCTTTGAACGTCGTTCAAGAAGCCTGGAGAACTATTCCTGAAGACACTTAAAACATTCATCCATACGTCCATCCAATAATCACTCTCCGCTGTAACAAATCCTGCAGTTCTCTGATTCTGCCACAAGGTGTCTCCACATTATTGTCTCGCCACTTCTTTCACAGAAAAACCCCAAACCAACTGAAACCCGTTATAATATTAATACGTGTTTTATTTCGGTTTGAGGGCTCAGGGCTGCACTTTTCATTCTGAAGGATTTAAATAACTGAATATAGTTGCATATTAACACACCTGTGTTTTAAAAACTGTCCTGCTCACTCTGAGTGCAGCTCACAGCTCAGGAAACAGGAAAACCGCACGCAGCAATCAAAACCACACACTGTCTGACTACACCTTCAAACACACACCATCACATACCGAACATACACCCAACGTACATCAAACACATCAACACACACCGAATGCACACCCATCATACACCACAACACACTAAACACTAACCTAACTCACACCAAACATCCACTGAGCATACATCAACCACACGCCAAACAACCACACACATAACAGACACCGGACACACACAACACTCAGATATCATACACCCAACACTGACATAACCCACACCCAACACACACCAAAAATCACCCAACACACATATAACATACCCACCACACACAACAAACACATAACACACTGACCACACACCACACTTTGAACACTCCCACACACAGACAACATACACTCAACACACACCCAACACATACAACACGCACATGACACACACCAAACACATCCAGCACATACATAACACACACTCAACACACACATAACATGAACGCACACTAAACAAACACGAAAACACACCACACCAAAAAAACACACCAAACACACTGCCAACACTGTCTGCCTTTGCATCTTTCAGTCTGTCCCCCAAGTGAAGACACACACACAGGTCCAGACGCCTCACACACACTAGTTTGCAGCTCTTTATTGGTTTTTGTTTTAGCCAGGTAATTCAATATTTTACAATAAAATAAAATCCACTGAACCTAGTCAGATTAAAAATCATTGTACATTTAAATGTGGAAACCTTAAAAAGGTGACATTTCTAATTTCTTTATTAATCTTGCGATAGTAATTAAATTATCTAGTCATTTCTGGCAGAACTGTATTTATATAATCACTGAATACAAATATTTCAGCCATTTAAACAGGAATGGAGTTTAGAACAAAGAAAGCAATAGTTCAGAAAAAAAATTGTTTTTGTTTAAACATGTTGCAGTAAATCACTGTACCGACTCATTTCCTGCCGACTCATTTCCCTACAAAATATAAAGAAATGAGGGGGGTTCAATGCTTTTACACAGTACTGTAATTCCCCCTAATTTTCCCACTGATGTGGTCGAGATTCATCAGCTGAGATTCATCTGAAGTTTGCTTCCCTATCCTTAGCACCGGAGGCCAATTAGCTACAAGGCTACTGTGGCAAATAAGTAAGCTTATGCCTACCATTTAGCCTGGTGCTAACTGCACAGATTTGCCTCTAATGGGATCTTAATCGAATTGTCCTGTTCCATTTCAAATGGTAGGGCAGTTCCACTGATTTAGGCCATTTAAGGAACAGATCATTCCAATAGTAAATTTTTTAAAAAACATTCTTTACTGAACTGCCACATCAGCGCACATCTTGCTCTAGACAGGTTCGGAATATGCTTTGTGGAGCGTCCGGGGCTTCTCTCCAATCCTGCCCTCCTCTCTCTCTTCGGCGCTCAACTCATCGCTCTCTCCGTCTCCGTTGTGTCTGTGTGTGTCTCTGATGCTGCCCCTTGAAGCCAGTAGTCCGCCATCCCCCAGAGAGGGAACCCGCATGGCAGGAGCCGAGGCCCTCCGATCTGAAACACAGACCATGTTAGAAAATTCCGGATGAAAACCACTTTACCGTTACTGTTATTAACTCTTCACTGGGGGAGGTTATCCATTATCCATTTTATTCTTTACTGTGTTTTTGCTTGCCAAATTAAAATTCAATAATTTGTTACTTTGTTTTGTGAATTGTTCTTGTATTCACTCCAGCTGTGCCACCTGGTGGCAGAGCAGCAGTTTCAGAGCAGCAGTTTCAGACCAGTGGTAATACAGACAGTGACTGCCTCACCTCCCTTTGATGTTGTAGATGTATCTATTGTATAAAACAAAGATGTTACTTTTCTAAATATCTCCCCATCAGTGAGACGACATTCGCCTCAATGCTGGTGTGATTCATTTGACTTTGATATGCAATTCGTTCAACAGGATGATCACGTTTGTTGTACAGCAACACAAGCCGTGTTTGCTATGGTTACAGTGCCATAGTAGTGATGAATGAATAAAGGAGAAGAAAAATACTTGATAAAGATGGTTTATAAAGGCTTGTAACCAAAACAACTGCCCTGCGGGGTTGTTTGCTGGTGTTGCTTTGATGCATGTCTGATGGTCCAACAGTTGTGAAATGTAAAGGTTTGTGTGTGTTGTGCTCTTGAGTGTCCTGCATGGCGCTCCATCCATCAGTTGGTGCGATAGCTGTTAGGACACAGACCAAGCATAACAACGATGCTGTATTGGCTGTACTCCGGAATCTCCATCAACCTGCAGTGTTGATCAGCAGTTAGAAGTTTTAGAATGTTCAGTGTCACACCGGTGTGATGCTACACTTTAATGGACAGTAGACAGACGGGCAACGGTATTACTGTATGCTTTAGTGGAAATTAGGCAGGTGGCTCAACCATGTGACGCTACATGCTGAAGGGTTAAAAACACAACAAAATCAAGTGTTAGCCTGTTAGCACAGCCAAGATGAAGTACACCCCAAACAAACTTTTTTGTACAATAATTAGCAATGAAATTCTTTTAAAGAATCCATATTTCAGTATAATTAATAATGTTTGATTTGCTTGGCTCAGACTGACCTTTATCTAAAAATGCTGTGATTCACAAGTGCTGACATCTCACATCTGCTAGCTTGCTAACTAGCAATGGCTAAACACAGCAGTAACATTAGCTAGTTCGCTGTTGTCAAGGCATTTAGTTGTTTTGTGGAGAATAAACAGGTCCTAAAATGACTGATTGCTTAAAAATATTTTTTCAAATAATGATAATTAAAAAATAAGGGAAAAAAAAGTTGTGGTTCAGAGTTTGCAGCCTCAGTCGTTTGCAGATTTTTTCTTAGAACCTAACTAATAATTGTTTGCGGAAACCCCTGCAAATTCGTGGAAACTGAAAAATATCTTTTTTTCGTAGCAATATATAATTTTTAATGCATTTTAGTGCTAAATTATTATGAAAACTATCATTTACTAATTTTGCAACATGAATATTGACATAAATTAAGCTAAATTTCCATATAAAATATAACTGTATACATTTTTTTAGTACTGTCAAGAGAACACAAAGCAACCGTATACCGGCTGCTGCCCTGTGACACATCTCTGGTATATACAGTCCAGCAGTCCCACATCATAACAGTTTCCCACGTGGATCTCAAGTGTTTCGCTGAGTGTTCTTGTTTTTTTCATTTTGTTCTTATTAAAGCCCTGCAATTTGATTACTGTAAATTAAATTAAATTATTACTGTATTTTCCCTGCTTATACCAAAGAATATGACAGCGCATAAACGTATATGTCCTGTTCAGTATACACTGTACAGTACATATACGGGTTTACCTATACATTTACATGGGTAATGTATTAAGCTGTGTTTAAAATGTAATTCAAGTGTTATGGGAGCATTTTGGGGGGGCATATGTAGGGCTTACACAATAAAAAAAGATATTTTTAGATATTTTTTGCTCTTAGAATGTAAGCCCCGTGAATTTCAGGGGTCTACTGTGCATGTAAAGTGGCATTTGGCTGATGCTCTTATCCAGAGTGACTTACAATCATTAGTTACAGGGACAGTCCCCCTGGAGCAACTGAGAGTTACATGTCTTGCTCAAGGAACCTGCGACTTCAGGTTCACATGCAAGTGTTTTACCCACTAGACTACCACCCCCGCAGCCGTGACTCACACACACACACACCTCCGGGCCCGATGGGGTGCATCAATCGGGTCATCTGGACGTTCCAGTGTTTAACACTCGTACTGGCCTGGCGCTGCTTCCTCTGAGCCGCCTGAGAAGATACAGCTAAGTTACACATCAGATACACACACACACTCACACACGCACACTCTCACACACACTCTCTCACACACACACACACAATCATTCTCACACAAAAACACTCTCACACACACTCTCACATACACACACAAACACTCTCTCACACACACACACACACACAAACACTCTCACACACACTAACACTCTCACACACACACACACACAAACACACTCACAGCAATGTCCTGGTCCACTCTATGTCTGCTGGCACGGACATTCTCCAGCTGTTTGTGTGCCTCCTCCAGAGCATTACTTTTCTCCTCCATCTCCCTCCTCAGCTCCCGCTTCTCCTTCTGCATCTGCGCCAGCAGCTCTTCCTGCTCCTCCTGCAGGGATAGCAGGGCCTTCGTCTTCTCCTCCTCCTCCGCTAGCAGCCTGTAAACAACAACAAGAGCAATAGTTTGCCCAAAACTCCAAACCCCCAGTTTCACTCCTGACCCCTAAATGCAGTCAATCAGTCAATAAGTTGATCAGAAGATCAGTCGACTGATCAGTCAATCAGATGATCAGTTGATCAGTCAGGTTTATATAGCTAACAGGTAATGGATGCTTATACCCCACCGATTAGCCTGTTGCTAACTGTCTAAACCACCACCCAGACACACACACACACACACTTGCTCCAAACTTGTGAAGTGAAGTAGTCTCCTCTACCTGATCACAAGCAGCTCAATATACTTTGAAACATTTTGGGAAAATATATTGTTTAAAAATGATAATTATTTTAATGTAAAATCTGATTTCAACAAAAAAAAATGGTGTAAAACAGTCTACAACCGGTGTCTGTTCTCCTACAAGCTCTTTTGCTGCGGGTTTTCCCCACCCACTTGTCGCCAAAGACTATCCTGAAATTTCTCCTGGGTTCAAAGTTTTTTTCCAAGAGTTAAAATAAAAGAAATTTCTTTATGCTAATTTGCATGTGACGTGGTTTTTAAAATCCCAGGAGTGGTTATTATTATTACATACTTTTTAAATTACAACTACTGTGGCATAAGTACTCCAAACAAAGCTCAGTGTGACATCTGACAACTCAAGTATCAACACAAACCAGGGGGACTTACATACAAGAAGTTTTTTGGCCTTTTGATGACAATTTACCATTTGCTGCGCTCAGGTTCTAAAAGTCAAACCAGAAAGTCACTATTCTCAAATTTCTGTGTTAAAAAGTGACAGTTTTAAGTACATGAGTGTTTATTCCAGGTGTGTGTGCGTGTGTGTGTGAGTGCGGATTGTGTGACTCTTCTTGAGCTCCAACCACAGAAGCCAAGCACACAGGAAGCCGTGAGTCGTTCTCTTAAAGACAAAAGAAAACAAGGTTATACGCACACACACAGACACACACATACATGCTTTCGCACAGTGTGTAACGGTGCACAGCTTGCTGAGCTTCTCTTGTGGGAGGCGGCAAAAGCTCATCAGCTGAGTAATCTCACACACACAAACACAGACATACTAACTCACACTTACACACCCTGTAGTGCAAAAAGGCACCTACTTAGCAACCACCTGGAACTGTAGTTAGACACTCAGGGCACATGGGACGTGTTTCCGATAATGTGGCTAGTTACGCTAGCTACGTGGTAGGCGGAGCTAATAACCTTTGTGTTTGTTGTATTGTTTGTGTTTGTGTGTGTGTGTACCTGGCCTGTGTGTATCTGTAGTTCTCTTCATCCTGTCTGGCTCTGATCTCCTGGTGAAGCGCCTCCTGGAGACGCTGCTGCAGCTCCTCCAGCTCTCTGATCCTCCTCTGCTGACGCTGCGCCTCCTGCTCCTTCAGAGCCATCTCCTCCCGCATGCTCTCACGTGCCTGCACAAACACACACAACATACACGCACACATATGCAAACATATATACACAATACACAATCACATACACACAAACACACATACACACACAATATACACTCACATACAAATACATGCACAATATACACAATAGAGACACACAAAATATACACACATATACACATATAGAAACACACCCACACCATCAGGGGTGTTTGATTTTGTTTCTATCTTTTTTCTTCTCTCTAGTCTGCCTACTTGACTTTTCTTTTAGTGCCATCTCATCTTCTGGCCTTCTCCTTATTCCTCCTCCTCCCCTCTTTTCTTCTCTTTTCCTTCTCTTTTCTCCCTCTTCTCTTCTCTTCTCTTCTCTTCTCCTCTCTCACCCTTTTCTCTTTCTCTCCTGTCTCCCTCTTTTTTCTGCTCTTCTGCTCTCTCTTCCTTCCCCCCTTCCTCTCCTCTTCCTCCTCTCCTCACCTCCTCTGCCTCTCTTAGTTGCTCCTCCAGTGCTTTCTGAAGCTCCTCATGCTGTCTCCTCCTCTTCTCTTCCTCTTGCTGCAGGGCGACCTGGGCCTGTTTCTGCGCCTCCTTCAGGAGCTCCAGCTCCACCTGTTTCTGCTCCTTCTCCCCCTGCAGGTCCTGCAGCCTCTGCGTCTCCTGCTCCCTGAGGAGGTGCCTCCTCTCGCGCTCCTCCCGCACCTCCTGGCGCCGGGCCTTCAGCTCCTTATGCAGAGAGCTTTTCCCCTCCGAACGCAAACGGAGAGCCAGCTGGATCGCTGAAAGAGAGAGAGAGAGAGACAGAGAGATAGGGAGAGAGAGAGAGAAAGAGAGAAATACAGGGAGGAGGGAAGAGAGCGAGGGAAAAGAGGGGGGTGGAGATAGAGAGAGAGAGTGTGTGAGAGTGTGTGTTTGTGTGTGTGTGTGTGTGTGTGTGTGTGTGTGTTTATGTGTATTACCTGCTGTCCACTCCTGTCTCTGTTTGCTGTCCGGTGCGCTCATTTCATAAGTCTTACTTAGAGTCTTCACACAGAACATACAGCGCTTCCCCTCCCTCTCAGGCAGGACCTGAACACACACACACACGCAAACCACTCAGCACTTAACACCACCAGTATACTAATCACAGGCCTGATCATCTGGCATCATCTGCACCTGTTTCTTCAATGGTTCAGGCCTTAAGCTAGATGCGTTTTGTTCTGCTTGAATGATTCATACATAGGCCACTGTATGGCCTACCAAACAAAAGCATTCTTCTGAAACTAGTCAGGTTCAAGAACTGGATTCAAAATGAGGGTCTTTGAAAGTCCTTCAGGAAGCTTGAAGAACTGTTCCTCAAGACCTTATTAATAATACAAGAAAGTCTGGGTCTTTGGCGGCAAAATATGAAGAAACAAGGGGTGACTCAAGACTTTTGCACTGTACTGTAGATTTATCATTTCTGCAGCAAATCTTTACTGGGCTTCATTAAACTCTGTTGTGTAATGAACATGCAGTGTGTTAGTGGTATACAGGTACACACAGTAACCATGGCAATAAGTCAGCACCTCCACGCAGCAGTTGTGGTCCAACTCAATGCTGCCCTTACACTCCCGCCGGTCCTCACTGCTGTAGTAACACAGAACGGTCGGCTTCAGGCAGAACCAGCGCTCAGTCCAGTTCCTCCGCAGATG
>JBBPCX010100754.1:0-23006 GCA_037974365.1 Hydrocynus forskahlii
TTGATTGTTGGTAGATCATTTTGACTTGGTCATTTTAAAAGTAGCTCGCAAGCCAAAAAAGTGTGGGCACCCCTGGTGTAGATAAATTACTGCGTCAGTGATAGAAAATGCAAAGGTATGGTATTTATTTATGATTGACAAAACAATACAACAGCAATACAATACAGCAATATTCCAGGAAACTGTACAGTATAAAATACACAGTATAAAAATATATGCTAGAATACAAGAAACTGATTATTTCATTTATTGATGCAAAAGAGGTTTTGCAACACCTGTAAAAGTAGTTAGTACACTATTGAACTTAGTAACAATATTAACTTTAGCAGCAACAAATGCGACCACGTATTTCTTGTCTTTCGAATTGCTGTGGACAGAGAGCAGAATTCATGGTCCCATCTGTTATGGCAACGTGCCCAGACATGAAGCATTAAAGCATTCCCACATCTTCACTCTAACACCTGCTGCTGTAATGTTCTATATAATGTTAGCTTTACCCCAGATGTTAAGGGACCACCTTCCAAAAAGTTTAACTTTCAACTCATCAGTGCACAGAGCATTTATAAAGCTTTAGGTTTCACTGTGGTTTGATGGCGTCCCAGAACCTTGTCACCCGTTCAAGACTCATATCTCAAAATACAGTAATATACCTATGATAGTAATAATAATAATAATAATAATAATAATAATAATAATTCTGCTTCTTCTACCTCTGCTTCTGCTTCATCTTCTTCTTCTTCTACTCCTACTTTATCTTCTACTTCTACTTTTCCATCTCATCCAGGATTTATTTTGATACTGGCATAGTGATGAGACCATTTAACCCACATTACAATGCTGGAAACGTTCTACTTAAGTGACACTTGGATTCAGTGGTGGCAGTAGTTGAGCCAGGGCGTGTCTAGTGTAACTGATCCCAAGGATCAGCTAAATTTGATTTGACATGAAATGATAATTTAAAAACTGTATATTGTATTTACTCATGATGATGTTTAAAATTCTGTTTAAACATATTGTTTCAAATTCTGAAAAAAATACTTGTGGCAGGTATGCAAATAAAAGAAATGAGGCAAATTGGGTAGACATTTTTTGCATTGTATCATGTGGGAGATGGTGGTAGCAAAGAAAATAAGTTTCCCAATGTCATAGCAAGGCAAACAGCAAGCTCTTCATGGTGATGTTCAGACCTCTCGACATTGGCTCTGGGCCCTGACTGACTGAAAGGAGTTAAGCTGTTAACAGTGATTGGGAAGGATATCCACTGCTCGTGTACATGGAACATAAAGAAAAAGAATTAATGCGCAGCTCTCAGGCTCTATTGCACGTCACAATGCAAATTATACCTGAAGTGGTACGTGACCTAAATTCTACCATACTTTCCTGTTGGTTGAGATCTTAAGTATGCCCTTGCTTGAAATACATACAGTGCCACTCAAAAGTTTGGGGACATCTTGCTTTCTGTTGAAGTAACGTTTGATTTTCTCTGTTACTTTTCTGTGTTCTATAGCTGTATTAAGCCTGTATGCAAATACAGTTCAGTTACTGTCTTCTCAGTGCTTACTTTTCTCAGAATTTGTGATTCTATCAACACTGTTCAAAGCTGAACAGAAGAACGAGCTGAGCACGTCTTGATTTCGAACCAGCTTTGAAGTCGTCGGTTCTCAAGCATGCTATATTTTAAGCGTTTGGTGCATCATTGACTTATTCGCCAGACAAAAGGATTCCCATGGGGTCTTTCATCTGCTGTTGTCTCCCATTCAGCTCTACTATAATTATTCTGACTGCCACTTGCTCACAAATCAATCTCTCTTTGTCGCTATCAGAAAAATGAAGGCTGACCGAGCCCTGACGAAAGCCCAAGAAAAGGTCAGTGTCATCTGGGTGAATACCATGGCGCTCTATCCAGGTACTTTGTGCGGCCTTGCAAGAGTGCACGGCCCATTGTGTAGATGAAAAGCGTGCCATACCTAATCTAAAATTAATCTTTTTCCCCATGCTTTCTGACAATGGACAGTAATAATAGCAGTTGGGCGCATAAATTCCATGATTACAAAAAAAGCTACAAAACAACACAGAAGAAAGTTTTGGGGAAGGGCAGTTTTTTCTTTGACATTAGAATTCCATCCTCATGTTTAGAGGTTTGATGGTGGAAGGGAAGATGGTGCTCATTGTTGTGGCCAGTAATACTCATTTCACTGTTAATACCATACTGGTCTGTGCAAGCACAGATCGAAGATGTCAGTGGAAGGTCACATCTTCACTATTCTTTTCCATTCCATTCATTTTGTGGATTGGAACTGCAGGTAGGGCGATTCTTTCTTGTCATAAAATCTAACCATTCTGTTTTATTCTCCGTTTATTTTTATTTTGCTTTATACCTGCTCATCTCCATCAGGCTCTTTTGAAAAATCTAAATCTGTTAATTCACTTGGTAGTATAGCTTTTATCTTTTTTCTTTATTGTAAAGCATTTGAGCTACATTTCTGCACATTTCACATAATTGAGTCAATGATTAATTAATTATAAATGATGTGTTCAGTCACTTTTTTTTCTATAGTGCATTGTAGGTGTGTTATATGAAAAGAGAGAAAAGTTCTAAGTTTATGCAAAAGAGAAAGGAATTTATGTAAAATTATGTAAAAATAAAATCTCCATGAATAAATTGAAATATCCCCTGATTCAAATGTTCATTTGTAGAGAATACCACAAGGAAAAAAAACACCAGGGGTGCTAAGGAGGACTTGTGCATTACATTAAGTATGCAATAGCATTTGGCACTTTTTATTTTTTAACCATAATTTAAACGTTTCAGTTGTCTTTTACACCCCATCAAAAAAATCACAATTTTATTCATAAAATGACTTGGAAAGAAATCTTAGATTGAAAGTCGCGAAGGTTTTTACCTTTTCCTGTGATGTTCTTTTAGAGAAATGAGGTTTTGTTTTTAATAACAAACAATATGGTTGTATGGATATGTGTACTAAAACGGTGCATGTCCTTGACAGTAAGCCTGTTTAATTGGTGAATTAATAGACATCCAGCATGCTAATGACGACGGATGCTGACTGCAGCACAGTAAATCGATCTCAGTGATCACATAAACATTTGCAGCTTTATTAGACGTATAAATTCTGTGTTGATTAAACAGTCTTTAAACCACACTACTGCACCGGTCTTAACTAGGAGTTAAGCTGACTGCATTTTCCCTAAAGCTGTACCCTAGAGTGCAAAAATTCAACCCGAGGGTGCAGGAAATTTGTGAATCTGGCATTCGATGTTCTCAGTGTAGCCAGAAATTGATATGGGATGTGATTTGCTTTAATGAACTGAAAGCCTTAAAAATCACTTACTTCATGCCTCTATAACCTTTTTCAGAGGTGTACCATTTATTTTTGCTTTTTTTTTTCCCCCAGGCTGGAGGTTTGGTCAGGGATAATGTCAGGTGCAGAGATGACAGACCTGCTCTTTATTTAACCTTTATTTAACCTTCACACTCTGGCCTTTCCGCCCAAACTAATTAGCAAAAGCAGCATGCCACCCTGGTTTTCCTGTGGATTCAGGCGTATATGTGAAAAACATGTTCGTTGCGAGTCGTGAAACGTGCGTATGCACATGGAAACTAGTTTGGCGTGCCTCCCCCACACTCAGCTGTTAAGATGGAGCCCAGGCTCAGAATGGGGCCTGTGATTCAGCCTCTGTCTGCGGGGATGCACACACCCTCTAGCTCCACAAATACACACCACAGCTTTTCAGGGCTCTCCCTTTAGACACCTGCAAGATGATTTAGGGGATGAATGACGTAGCAAGCATCAAGCAGTGGTGGGTGGTCCTGATGATGGGGTTTTGGAGGGAATGTAGCAGCTCAGTGATCAGCTAAAGTTAGATAGCAGGCAATTTGTTGGTTTTCTAATTGAAAATAATTCAACATCTGCATGGAAATGTAGAACATAGATTAGGCTGCATTTCTACTCATTTTAATGCATGTTTATCATTTATTTGTTGAATTTGAGTGAAAAAGCAAAGATAACATCTGCAAAAATGTGTGCACCTCTCAATTTACTGATGTTATTGTTTGAAAAGTCTTTTTTGGCTAATTAATGTCAGATGTGGGTGATTGAAACAAAAGTCACCCTTCAAACCTCTCAGGGTGTTGTGTTTACAGTCAACAGCCATGGCCTTATCTCAGCAGCTAACTGAGCATCTAACACTGAACATAATTGACAACTATAAAGCATATCTAAAACGTGTTCTGTCTCCTCATCCAAAATGACATTAAGAAATGAATGACACAGTTAAGGATAACTTTAGGAAAGATCTAGAAGACAAGGTCAGATGTATAAAGCAAAACCGGCCAAGGACCTACAGGAAGATTTAGAAGTAGTGATGTACTTTGTAGTTCATGTACAAGTTCTGTCAAAAGATGGCATTAAATTTGCATTTGGCTGACGATATCTGAGATATCATTTTAACTCCAACACTATTACACCATTCAGTGTGTACAGTCCCTAGAATCACTAAAGGTGTCCCAGAAGAAAAATGGAGAGTTTCAAGTACACCTTAACACCTGTTAACCATTTCAGTACTGGCTGAAAGGGGCCTAGACTTGGGCGCATCACAATTTTTCCAGTGTGTGGAATTCAGCAAATAAATACTTCCTCCATGCAAAGATGGGAGTAGCTTATTTAATCTAAAATAAAAACAACAAAATGTGTAATATACCTGATGATTTAATTGGTACACACAGTTGTAACTGCAATGTTACTTCTTAAGGGTGCGACACACATCTTAAATAGCAAAATAAAAAGTGCTAAAGAAATTACAAACGAAATGAGTGCAAAATAGCAAAAGACATGGTAAATAGACAATAAATGTACAATATAGACAATACAGTAATAGACAACCTATTGGCAGCAGAAATACCGTTTTATGATATTGCATATTGAGTCAGCATTGATTTGGGTGCCGGCAGTGTAGTGAAGAAATGTACAGATATGGTGCAGTAAATGTAAGAGGGGCAAAACATTCTGAGGCTTATGTCCAGTAGTGCAAACAGTTGAGTGTAATGAATGTGTGCATTAGTGCAGTGTCTGTAAATGTCGATGTGAGTGCCTGGTCCGGTCGGGTGGTGTCAGTGTGAATGTCAGTGTGTGTAGCAGCTTCGCTTCTCTTACAGTTCTTAAACCAAAAAATAAAGCCAACGATTTATTTTTCATGCTACGTGTTCTTTCCCATTTGTGTGAACTGATATTTCTGCAAATTTTGGTCACTGTACTTTTCATGTGAATTACAGCTTGTTTTAAATTAAAAAAAAAATAAAATGATTGATTATTGGTTACTGGTGTCGGCCACAACAGGATGTTTGTGTTTCAGTGAAACCCTTATCCCGCAGCCTCCCGACTCTGTGAGGAATGTGGAGTGTTTTCCTTTTTTTCTTCAAGTTTGTGAGTGCATGAATATTTTAGTGTCTAATTTACTCTGGAAAAAGTAGGTGACTGAAATCTACATTTCCTCAGAGTCCAGTGATAACCAGGTTCCGTGGATCTGTGTGTGTGCTTATGGGATTGTTTGTGTGTAAGTTTGTTTGCATACGTGTGTGTGTGTGTGAGAGAGAGAGAGAAAAAGAGTGAGAGTGAGTTTTAGTGCCAGAACAAAGAGATGAGTGGGAGGGAAAGGCTTACTCCAACAGCTGCAGAATAAGAGGCTTTGGGGTTGTGTGCGCGTGTGTGTGTGTGCGCACGCGTGTGTTTGTGTGTTTGTGTGTGTGCATGTATGTGTATGTGAGTGTGATTTCTAGTAATCTGATTATTTTTAAATATATATATATAATATATATATATATGTGTGTGTGTGTGTGTGTGTGTGTGTGCGTGTATACCCACTCACTGCGTGATTTGTTTTCCAGTCCTGTGTTGTTAAATCTGAGCCGCCTGCCCAACCCAGTTGCTGACTGTGCGTCGCGTCAGTAAGTCAGCGTGACAGCAAGCCGTGTCCTGTAAACACCACTCTGTTTGTGCGCGATCAGGGGAGTGTGTTTGCCTGTTTGTGTGCTGAAGAACACTTTTGTCTCTGCACAGACTCCTCTGTTCCTCCCAGTCCAGTTTTGAACTATAGACCCTTGCTGTTTAAGCCACCTATTTCAATCTTCTGATTTGGACGAAACTACACAATCGACTGCCTTCAAGGTGCCCTGTACATGATGTTTAAAAACACATTGGTCTGAAATTTCTGCTTAAAGTGCATCTGCCCCTGTATGTTGTTATGACCTCGCCATAGCAGCATTTGTTAACACAAAAGCACAGGTGGTGATACATGGACCAAGAGACCAAAATGTTCGGAGTAATATTTCCTTCCATAAACAATTATTTGTGACGGCAGCCTGTTTGCTGCCTTTGCACCCAAAAACAGAGTCTATCGGTGTCAGGAATTTTGGACCAAAATCTGGGAATGTGAACGCTGATATGACACGTATAAAAGCCGCCAGTAGAAGAACAGTATGGAATAACACGCAGCACACGCCAGCAACAAGTAGTTCACAGTGGAGGTGGCCAAGACCAGAATAGGTGGTGCTGAGGGATGTCGGCCTGCTGTCAGAGAATCTGTATCATATTGCTTGGCATGCAGCACACATGAGCCTAAATGATATCACACAGCCTGCCACAGAACTTGGCCAAGATTTTCTTGGCATCGTCTTGTACAGTGTGGCATGGAATAAACTTCAGACTGCTGTTATGTCACAGTTTGCAACAGTGGGTTTAAGAGGAATGTGAATTTCCATTTATGATTTTATATACAGCCATGGAAAAAAACAATTAGAGACCACATCATTTTTTTCTGGTTATTGCTTTTGTAATTGTTTTATACACTATTGACCAATGTTATGTAGTGTAAATAATTTATTATACCTTGGAAATAAACGACACTCTTAAATTATTTTACAACTGCAACAATTAAAATAGTGATGTTAAAAGCACAGTGTGTGCATGTGTGACTCAAACACTACTGCACTCACAACACATATGGAGGTATTTATTTTTTACACAGCTCACACTGCAGTAGTTCATAAAAGAATAGAAACCTGTGCATCTTACACACACACAGTGCTGCAAATTAAACAAACAGTGAACAGAAAAAAGGGAAAAGTGTTCTCAAATTTTTTTCCATGGCTGTATACATATATAAAAAATGTATGTGTTTACAATGTAGACATCATGACCCCTGGGTCCATGCAACCATGAAGAAAAGTTACTCTACAACTGTGAAGAAAGGTTTCTTTACAATGTACTGTTGTACCGTTTCTCTTTAATACATTTGAGCCAGTCAGCTGTGATGTTAGGTCAGATGAGTCTAAATAGCTCAATTTGGTGTCATTTGACATTCTGTTATGGTATAGTTTTGAGGTCTTTACTGTTCTAAAATGATATATAGTAAAATAAAATTATAAAATTGAGGAAATATCTTGTTGAAATTTCCCGCTGGCGTTGCGGATGGACTTAAAAAGAAGGCTTTGAAAGCTGCTGCACATTTATTGCAGGAAAGCCCAATTTCCTTCTGCTTGCATCATGGAGAATTCCGTGTGAGTGGGTGTAGGCCTTGTCAGGAAAGCACACATGAAAGATTGATAAGTGAACTAGGCCAGTCTGGGGGAAAAAACAGCAGGTGTTCCTGGGTAAAGCACAAGCTGGAGGGGAGGGCCATAGGGCATTAGTCCATCACAGGTTTGCATTAGGCCTGGGTAATGGTAGTAAATTGCGGCTGATTATCCAGCATTTTGACTGCTATTGATATGCATCTGTGAGGTGCTTTCATTACTAGTATTGTGTTGTTCTATTCCTCAGTAATATACAGTAAAGCCTTCAACTCTGATCAATGGCTTCTTGGGCTCACTAGGTAATGATGTGTTTTACACAGCAGAAGTCTAGCCATTCACTATTAACAGCACAAACTCCCAGTAAAGTGAGTTGGCAACAGGTCATCTCAACGGATCATCTTCAGTGTCGAGCTGATTTGATTTTCTCAAAACAGTTGTGTTGTATTGCAGATAATCTATTCGTTTTTTTGGGGGGGGGGCTCCAAAATTACTTGGACATTAATTTGAAATGTAATACCTTTCCACCTATCTCCAGTTCTGCCTATACTTTTCCATTTCTCGAATGCTGGTGTGTTGGAAGCAGGCGCTGTGATGTGTGTTCATCAGACTTTCCTGTGAGACTCAGTAGCGTGTTTGCGTGTTGTTTACCTGGTCAGTTTTTTCCTCTAATTTAATTATTAATTATTTAACTTTGAAGCTGTGTTATGTCTTTGTC
The DNA here is from genome assembly GCA_037974365.1 of Hydrocynus forskahlii. NCBI lineage: Eukaryota > Metazoa > Chordata > Actinopteri > Characiformes > Alestidae > Hydrocynus > Hydrocynus forskahlii. The sequence continues at coordinate 8,304 of JBBPCX010100754.1, forward strand.
ATGTCTGTTTATCAGCGGTGGCCAGGAACACGAGGAGAAGCGACAAAGAAATCTATTCCTGGATCCATGTTTATTTTTTGTGGAAATGTGTTGCCTGCATGCTGTCAGGCTGTGTGGTGGGTGTTGACCCTCATCACATGTAGCCGTCTGGCTGTCTCTGACAGGCTCCACACTCTGCCTTGACTACCTGGCAGAACTTTTATGATGAAATGGAAACCTGGAGGTTTTTCTTTTTCTATGAATTTCCCTCTCTCCCACAACCCTTTTCATGTTCTGAAAGACTGTCACTCAGCTTCCTCAAAGCATGGGCTACTGGTTCATGCAGTTGCCTCATTCTCTCTGTTACTCTATTTATAAAACCGATTGTGTATTAAGGCCCAATACCTCATTTGAAGTTTTTTTTTCACCAGCAGCCAGTTTGGTGCCTTTGCAACTAAAGGTTGCTTAAGTTAGTGTCAGAAATTCTCCAAAAACTATGAATACTTCTATTACAGTGCATATAAAAAGCCACCAGTAGGAGAACAATATGGAACAACACATGCCAACAAGAATTAGATGACTGATGATGGCCAAGACCAGAATAGGTGGTGCTGAAGACACTTTAATCAGGAAAAAAAGACTGACATGAAGTAGGCCCTGACCAATATGGAGAATTTTGTGGCCAATACTGATTTTAAAAGGCTAAAAATTCACATAAAAAATATCAGGTGATAATTATACATTTATATTTTAAAATAGTTTTTTTTATACTCCAGGAGTTTTAGACTCCAGTAGGGTTTTTACTCCAATAAACAGTGCTTTATTGACTGAGATGGTTGTTCTTAACTATTACACCTCGTAGATGCATAACAGTTTTAATTCAGGGATTCTCAACCTTCTGCAACTTGGAGTGGAATCCACTAGCCCTAAAACCCTCAGGAGAAGGTTTAACTTTCCTTATTTGTGTTTCCACTAGTAACCGGTCTCTGCAGTGGAGCAGCTCGCCCAAATCTTTGAAATGAAGATTCATGCTCATTCGTAAAAACAAAATCCCTCGTCATCCCCTCAAAAGTGAAATTGCTAACCACCACCAGCATCCACCCGACCCAACAAACAAAAATGAACTACCAACACACACACACACACACACACACACACACACACAATCTGGTCAACAAAATGCTATCGCTTCTCCACCGCAACACCAAACCTCTTGGTTCACAGAAAACTCTGTTTATCATTTGAGATTAAAACAAATATAACTCAGTAATGAATGTAGCATTTTAAATTTTGTTGACGATATAATCCCGCAACGTAATATCCGAACTAACACAAACTTGGCAAATACAAACTTAAACGCACACACAAAACAAGTGTCTTCCATGCTTTGTATATGTGAGAGGGTCCTGGTGGAGCAGTAACTTCAGCTCTGGTAAAATCTTAGTCTGCTAGCAGCTCTTAATGAAAGTCTGGGTTTACTGGTAGTGAGGGACATTTTATTTGCAGGCTATAAAGCATCCATAAACGTCACTCAAGATAAGAGCCAAATGCTGTAAACGTTAATGTAATAAACACTATACCAAACAAAGGACAAATGGATTGCATGTGATCAAAACAGATGAAAAAAAAATCTAAAACTTTTAAATGAAGTTTTTACAGAACTGTAACTGTTATATAAGGAGCCTGAGCAGCATTTTCAACTCTGCATGAAGCTCTTTATGATCTTAAAGGAGAAGTTCGGTGTGAAATGGACCTAGGGTGTATTGAAACATGATAATGAGTATGAACTTTTGTATGCACTGGCTACGTGATGCCCCATGCCCTATCAGCCTAGTAGAGCCTTGAGGTTAGCATCAGCTAAAAGCGCTGTATTTTGGAACATGGGGGGCGAATGAAGGTGGGCTACTGGACAAAACTTCATACTTGTTATCATGTTTCAATACACCCCATGTCACAGGTCCATTTCACACCGAACTTCTCCTTTTAGGTTTGGCAGTTCATGATCATTAGTGTTATGGATTATGAGGAAGAAATTTTCTTACGGCATGTTATTGTTTGCACCTCTTTTCAAGTGTATACATGTTCTGTCTGTATTGTTGTGTGAATTCTTGAAATGTGAACTTTAGCCATGTAGGCATTACTCACCCCAGCTGTTCTGTGTTGTGTGCTGTAGGATCGCACGAGCAGCCTCGGTGTTGCTGTCTGACCCCTGCTTCCAGCTACATTCTATCCAGCATCTGCTCGGCGAGGGAGAGGCCAGTGCAGCCGGAGCTGACCACAAACACTTCTCTCTACATGCCTGTGAGTTGGACACTACACAGCCTTCCCCTTATGTTACTCCTAACACTGTTACTGTCACTGTTAATCCTGTTTCAGCATTTATCAGCACAAAGTGCCCTCTCCAAAGCAGTGCAGAACAATTACTGTTTGCAGTATCGTAATCTAAAATTTGCCATGATGCAACCGTAGTATGCACTTTGCAAGTTTTTCCTGGCCTCTGTCGCCTTTGACTTGCTCACTAGGGCTTTAAGCCCAAAATATGTTAAGATGCTTTGACAACGGCAGTGAAAAAAAAAAGCTGTATGTAAATACAATTGACTGATGTTGCGTCTGAATTTAAAACTATGCATACTGTGCACCAACCAACTGCGTGCTCAAGAGGTGCACCATTTAAAAGACTGTGAAATAATACGAATCATTAACAAGCTCGAGGCTAATCAGAAAATGAAAGCTCAGTGATGAAGAGAGACTGGTGTTAATGAACTACCTTATTTCCCACCAAAGCATTCTCCTGTAAATCCACTTCAGCTATGAAAACAGTTTGTGAAAAATAGGACAAACTACACACACAAGTTGCGTCTGCATCACTACATATTCTCAGCCATGTTATCTTACACATACACTTGGATCCCAACAGTTTAAACTGTGTTATTCTGATGGCAATCATTCTTTCTAGCTGCTGTCTCCTGCTGTTGTCTCTCAACAACACGTCTTTTTTAGACCCTAGATTTTAAAAGTGGAAGGAAAATGAAACCAAAATCTCTCACCAAAAGCTTTTTAGTAAATCAAAGCTTATCTGTAATCAACCTCACGTATAATATCCCCATCCATTTTTTGCATGACCACTACTTTTTTCTTCCTCCCATAAACACATATGCATGAGGAACAGGAACATATTTTGGGGATTAAACAGTAGATTTTCTCTCTGTGTAGTCTTATTTTTGTTCATTGCTTCTAAGTTGTAGGCTGGTGTTTTGCTTTGTTGCTAATAATAATAATAATAATAACAATATCATACATGCTTGGAATATAACTTTGACAGAGATTAGTAAATGAAAGTCTTTCTCACTGAAACATTTCACAGCCCAAAAAAAATAGAATTGATAAATATTATGGACTGCACATGTTCCAGCCACATCATGGTATATTTTGCAGTGCATCTTCTTACACACACATACATGTACCCCTGGGAGTCATTGTTAACGAGTCTCTCAACCAGCACTTTTAGAGACACATGCTAATTTACACCTGGGTTTCAAAGCTGGTCTCTAATTGCTCAAGCTTTACTGAATTTGGAGGAATGTGTAATGAGCTGTACTTCCAGTATCTCCTCCCACAGTCCTCCCTCTAATGCAAATGTGTGAAGGGGAAATTTGTCCATGCACTTGGCCCACACACTGTGTTTCTGCATTGTGTGTAACAAACATACAGGAAGAGTGAGTTGAACACGTACCTGTAGCTGGTTGAGAAAGAGCATCGGGCTGTTGGGGTTGTGTGCCTGTTACATCACCATCAGGCATTTTTAAGTTCTAGTCTAAGTTGCACCAAATGAATAAGTCATAAATACCAAGTGTTTTGACTCTGTTTGAAGCTGTTTCAGTAAACACACCGCATCTAACAAATAAAAGGTGTTTGCGCCAGCTGATGAGTCAGTAACCCTTCATCAGGACATGCTGGAGAGGTTTACTGAAATTTTCAGGCTCTTTTAATTATTAAGCATCACTGCAATCTTAATATAGCTCAAAGTAATCACAGTTACCTTTTTAGGGTCTAAATTGTGCCGCTCTCCTATAAATACTTCTATAATACCTGAAATAGCTTCAGCAGGATGGATATTTCCCAGTACTCTTTAAATAGATTCAGTTCAGCTTACCAGTGAGATGATTAAATAGCAGTTTCTTGCTGAGATCCTGTGTTTGTATGTAATGTAAACTCTAAATAGCTTCTCACTGTAGACTTACTTTGAAGGTTTTTTGTTTAAAAAGCTCTTTGTTTAAGCTGTACCACTAAAATAATGATTTGAAGCCTGCAGAAACCCTAAACTCTATTACTCATACGTATCAGTTCTAATAAAGAATAATAATTTGTTATTGCTACTTTTATGATGTTTTTATAATCATTGGTTAAGCTGCTGTAAACACACACACACACACACACACACACACACACACACACACACACAGGCCCCTGTGGATGTGGAAAAACACATTTCCTTCGCTTTTAAAAAGTAAAATGATCTTGTGTACTGCTTAAGCATCTTGTTTCAAAGCCTGTTGTTCACTGTCCAGGCCATATGAATCATATATTCTATATGTATCAGTCTTAAAGACACAATAACAAAAGCACCCTACTTGATTCTAAGTGATACAGAGGAATGAATATGATCCTGTAACACTGAATTATGCCTGGTTTTCTACATAAACCCACACAGAATATCAAAATGGGGAAAAATGAAGATACATACCCTTCATTAGCAGTGCAGTCAGGTTTTTAACAATAATTGATTGTGTTTAGAAACTACAGAACATACGTTATCAGAATGTAAAAGCCCACTTTTGAAAGATATTTTTTTTCTATTTAATTGAGTAATGTAAATGTTGTACTCTGCTCACCTTGAGTGTGAATTGCAATGAATGGGGAATGTCTGAGGGGAGGAAAAAGGCACCAAAGTCATGTTCATCCATCATGTTTCTTGATGAAAAAAAAAATGCAGTCATTATGGGGGAAAAGTAATTACCAACTATAGCAGATTCCTAGTTGTGAGAATAATTACTGTTAGTTGCTGGAATGCTTTGATAAGCAGCTGGAGTCTTATAGTTATAGACTGCTTTTGTAACCACGGGAAGTGAATAGATGGCTTCTGCGGGAAATATAATCGGATATTGATTAAGTGGGACTGTTTCCACAGGGCGTTTATGTTGTAGTTTTTCATAATGTACTGTTTCCTAAAGTAAAGTTTCAGTAACATATAAATATAGTTGCTTTATATACCCTCTTAGAAGTCCATCACATGCAATTTAATATTAAAAATGAGCAAAAACACAAATCAGAAGAATGTTCTTTCATCATTTCAGACTTGGAATGTGTAACGAAAAAAAAAAAACCTGTCAAATTCAATCAAAATAATGGAGATGCTCCTAAGGCTGCCTCTGCAATGGGGAAAGATTGTAACACAATAGAAAATCAATCAATCTGACCTGACAAGCGTCAGCTGTATAATATATTAGCTAAACAGAGGTAGCCATGCAACTGACATTGTGCTATCTGCCCAGGACTGCAATGCGGTGCCATCGATTTCTCCCAGTTCTTGCTTAGCTAGCTCTGTGGTTCATTTCAGCTCTCTGATCATATTACAGACCTCAAGCTTTAGCCGCTACTGAGCTATATAGTGCCTTGATGAATTATTTAGTCTAAGTGGATGTTGCTGCATCTCCATCCATGTATAAAGGCTACGGATCTATAAGGCTTCAGTCCCAGATGCCGAGGAAGAAATCACCGAATCAAGTTTTCATTAGTTTAAGTCTTTGTTCAACAAGGCAAAAACATTTACCCTTGATCCTCACTTTTAAATACTCTAATTTTTTTGCCAAAGTATTGCCATTGTTTAAGCCTCGAACCTGACAGGAAAGTCATGCATCATCATTTTTATGCAACTTTGTGATTTCTAAGTACACTGAAATAGTGTAGAGAAGTTACCAGCTATAGTCTTCCAAGGGTAATTTTTTGTGTTACATCAAAATCAGGAATTTCTAGCAAAAACTGCACATCAAAATATAAAAGGTAGGCCTGTTAATGATTTAAGTAAGTAATTGGTTGGTCGTGATTGAATTTGTCTAATTTAGTCAAATTTGATGCTAAAGAATTTTTTTCTGTTTCAAAATGCTAAACATTTTATCATCTGTATTTGAGCACACAAAATAAGCTTATTTCAGTAGTATAACTATATTGAATATTTTAGAGAACATTATTTTCATTGTGTGAATGCAGGGTTCACATCATCATGAACATGAAAACAGGCTTTCCAGTCATTATCTCTGACGTCCGATGGCTGTTTTACTTAATGTTCTACAGTAGCTCTCTTGTGAGATTGGACCAGACAGGCTAGTCATCCCCATGCGCATCAGTGAGCCTTGGGTGCTCATGACCCTGTTGCCGGTTTACTGGTAATTTTTCCTCAGACCAGTTTTGATAGGTACTGACCACTGCATACCAGTAACATTTCACAAGATCTACTGTTTTGGAGATGCGCCCAGTCGTCTAGCCACCATAATTTGGCCCTTATCAAAGGCAGTTAGATCTTTGTACTTACCTATTATTCCTGCTTCTAACACACCAGCTTCAAGAACTTTTCATTTGCTGCCTAATATATTGCATGTCCGATATATCCCATAATAATATGTCCCAAAATTCCCACTGATAGGTGCTATTTTAATGAGATGTAAATGATCGAGCTTACTCATTTCACCCATTAGTCTTTTTAATTTTGTGGGATTCAGTAGACGTGAACCGCTTATTTATTTGTTGATTGACATATTAAGATATAGCAAGGTAAAATGTATTGATCCCCAAAGGAAAATGGAACTGTTCCAATGTAGCGTTTCATACAGAATAAATGCCAAGCACAGTAAAATAGTCCTGTTAAAAATGTCCTGATAAAAATGATGACCATTTCTTTTGCATTTTTTGTGATGGGAAATATCATACAGCTTACACCTTACCAAAACAAGACGAAAATGAGGCAGTAGTTTGGAGCAGTAATTTGTCATGACTTTGTCGTGAATCATTTATGATGGAGATGTGGTTGATACGATGTAAAGTACATTGTGCTTACATGCTGTTTCAGGACTGCCATTGTGTCCTGATTGTTTTATTCACATTACCTGTGTCCACTTTCGCCTGTTTCTCACCTTTATTGTGGTTCGTCAAATGATTTACATTTCCAGCATCACCCGAGACATGCGTAACTCTGCTACAGGCAAGGCGCGGCATGGGGTGACGCCTTCATCCGCCGCAAGGAGGTACCTCTGTTTGCCTTGTTCCCATGGGGACCAGAGGGTCGCCATGGACACTGTGTCCAGTCACCATTCACCACTCCCCCCCCTTTTTTTTCCTCACCAGTCCCCGCACCCTTCCTTTCCTTGCTTTTCCCACCTTATAATGGGGTCATTGGTATCCAAGCCCACTCCTCTCGCAGTGCCAGGGGTTTGACTTACAACAGAGCTGTCCTGAGGCTTTTTCTTTTTTTAACTGCCAAATTGGACCAGAGCTTCCAGGGCCATGGAATGCGATGTGGCTAGAGTCATACAGATGGGGCTCTAGCCGCGGGACATGTGCTATGGAAGCTGCCATTGCTCATTTAGGCCACGATTAAGCTTATTTAAAAAAAGGAATGGCTCGTAATGAAACAGTGCCGGTTGTTTCTCTGTATGAGACTTGCATGCTAGTGGAGCTTTCTTTCCTACCTCATGACTTCAGCTCGTTAAGAGATTCAAAATATGAGGCAGCTGTTGCTTTAACTGCATTAATCCGAATGGAGATATATGTTGGATACTCTATTAGCCTCTTGTCTCCGCCAGTTTCACGTGCTGTGTTATTAAATTGGAGCTGTGTGAGAGCCCCATGTCCATGCCACAAATGTGAAGCACCATTAGTGACATCTAGCTGTCTGGCCAAATTGGACTAATTGTAATAGATAGAAATGCAGATAAGCCAGAAACCAGCCAAAACATACCTGCCTATACATACTTTTTGTCTGGTGAATTGGTTTATGTTCACTATTGTATTGAGTATCTTACTGTAATTTAAAATAAATTATAAATTACAAATGACCTTGGCCTGTAAGAGCTGATGTTATCCAATATTGAGATCATTCAAATTATCTAATACATTTAATATTATTTTCTTTCATGTGCCACATGTTTTTCATTGCTTACAATAAACTTGACCATTCCCCTTTGTACAAACATTCTAATCTATGTTTAGTTGAAAATATATACCGTAGAAAAGATTGTGTATAATCATGGTCAGTGTGAGCGATAGCTAAGTTACATCTCCTCTACATACTTGGAGCAAAGAATGCGGGGATACATGCAGATGAAAGAAAGAGACTTGCCAGATTTTAACTAAGGCACAGGTAGAGGATTGTAGCAGTACCAGCACGGTGTGAGATTGCTTTTTGCCGTATTGGTCTTGAAAGAAAACACAATACTGAGAGAAAATAGAGTTCATCAAAGGAAAAACAGGAACAAAATGAGATTAAGTATTGTCTGCAGTTGCTGGAAGCCATACACCCTCATGCTGTCTCTCGCTGTTAATGACCAGCCATGTACCAAGCAGACATAAAAGGAAATTATAAAAAATCCCTAAATGTCCAGCATGAGGTTTTGGAGGTGATTGTCTCAGGTGGCCATTAAGAGAGAAGGAGCTTTTCCTGTGGAAATCACACATTTGAGTGAGTGCCACCTGCATATATTGAAGGGTTACTGTGGGATGCGGACCAGCACAGCTACACTGGTGATGCATTATGGATTACCTGGGCAAGTTCAAACAGTACACAAACAGTGTGCTGAGGGAAAAAGGGCTGTATTGTGAATTAACCGTGCAGTTTGGAGTGAAATTTCCAAAATTTAAAAGTGGAGCATCAAGCCCAGCACAGTTCTGCTTTTCCCCGCACAAACAGATCAATATATACATTAGCCAATTAGATCAAAACAATATTAAACAAAATACAGTACATCTAACTAAAAAACACAATTGGGTGATAAATGGTTTATATAATTATGGACACATCTCAAGGAACCTGGTGTTTGACAGTCATCAGTTGTTCACTTTTATTGCAACAATACAGGCTGCACTGGTCAACATATATTTAAAAAAAAAAAAAAAATTTATATCATTATCAGCCTCTTCTTGAGTTCAGTCAGGGTTGTTAGCAAGGAAAACATTAAGCTATGGTGGTGACTGTAGGTCCAGGGTAGGAAAGCACCAATACAGAGAAAGTGATAAGGCTGTGTTGGAAACCAGCACAAAAGATCTGTTCTTGAAATAGGTTTTGTGGTCTGTGTTGTGGTTGTCATCCAGTGGCTCCGCTGTTTCCAAGTGGGTCATCTTTCATGTTTTCCAATAGAATTGCTTGAACAGGTAATGGATGGATCCATTTGTATAGGTTATGAGTGACATACATTCTGTAGAGTAGCTCAAGAAGTTGATGTAGTTGATGCCTAGATTTGGTTGAGCCAGACATGGACCTCCTGAAACAACCTTGGCAAAATTGGGATATTTGAGCTAAATGTGGGAAGAAATTACTTATTAGAGTGGGAATAAATGTGAATTTCCACTGTCTCGTAAAGGAGCTCAATCCAATACCAAAAGTTTAGCAAGATATTTTATGAGGAGTTCACATGTGGCCCTTTGAGACTAGTTAATGCTATGATGACAGAAGAACCAGCAGTGGCCAGTTTACAAGAGCTAAGTGTGTTGCTGGGTTCCCACTCCTGGATACAGCTACCACTTTTTAAAGCAGATCCCTCTGTATGTGGGTTAATGGTATGTCATTATAGTGTGTGCCAAGTAAAACTACTCAAAGGTGCTATTCAGTTGAACTTGTTCAAGGTCTCCTTCCCAAAAATGGCAAACATTTCATTAATGTAGCCTTTTCAAAAGCACCTCATTAATATGCAGCGTAAATATCACTGCACATTAAAGTTACCAGATGTTCCCATCTGCTTCGACAGCGGGCAGCAGATGTGGTTCATGGAATTCTGCTTGAACGGCAGAACGTTGGCATTCACTAATGCTGGTCTCATAGGGCTACCAGTCCCTCAGTGGAGCTTTAGCTTTGACCATCTTACAGGCCTTTGCAACAAAGACATGCCAGTCGGCAACACAAGTTCAACAAACAGCCAGATGAAACTTGAAATTAGAGACAGCCGACTGTTGGCTAAACAGGAGTCGGAGACAGTTCTCCCTCAAGGAACATCCAATCCACCTTTGATTTGGGAAAAATCAAATAGCTTGCCTAAGTGAAAAGGTTGACCAATCTGAGACGTTTTTCTGCTCTGGCCTCCTCCTAAGAGAATATCTCTTCAGAATACCGTAGGAAGCTTGATCCATCGTGGTCTGCAGGATCTTGCTCACTGACATCTTGTCTGTCTGAATGCTCAGAGGATGCTAACAGAGTTAGGATGAAGTTTCGAATTTTGTTGCCTCTCGTTTTTCTTCTTTGCTGCTGAGAATGCTGCTGTCAGTCTTGCCCATCCGCCCAAAATACCAAGTGGGAATGGCATTGGCCATGATTGGCATTGCCAGGGCCAATTTAGTTTAGAGGCTCGCAGACTAGACAGGCATGAAATTGAAATGGAGAGCGAAACTGGTGAAAGCCCAGTGGAGAAGAACTAGCGCAGGGCTGGCGTGCTACTCCATAGGCTACTCTGTAATTATCAAGCTAATCTCCGTGTCCCAACACATTCATGATGAGTCTGGAAAGGGTCCTGCTACTGCAATTTTCTCAAAAGTACCCAGGCCTGAAGCTAATGATTGATGAGTGTAGTAACGACATAAATGACACTTTTAAGAATCGTTTCCCCTGGCACTTACCTTTTTTTTTTTTTACTCGTGCAGTCCAGTCCGTTCCTGGCAAGTTTGAAAAATGGAAGCTTAAATATGAGTGACAGTGACAATGTCATGACCACTGTCTTCTGTCTCTGTTATAACAAAACCTTGTATCTCTGAAATGGTAACTTTACCATAAGAAGGAATAAATTGTCGTAACCTCAGTTACGTAAGTTTATAAAGAGTTTGTGCTATGTAATTTTGGACCATTAATGAAATTTTCAGATGGTAAGACAAAAAAAATTGGTAATAAATGTATTACCCTTGGATCACCTATGACCATGATTAAGGAAACATATGTAAATCTTGTATCCTGTACGCAAGAGGTAGAGTTTGACCCAAACAAAATTTAGTCCAAGCTTGACTCAACTCAGACCAGATCGTCATGTTTTGAGTCAGAAACAGGCTTGTGTTTACCTGAGCCAGCCCATCCTCGTCCAACATGTTAAAAACCTGACATGTTACCAGAGAAGCAACAATATCAACCGTCATTTGATTGTGGATAAATAAATAAAAAAATCAGACAAAATAATATCATGAAAAAATAGTCAGCTGTCCAAAATGAAGATTGCATTCTGCTTTAACCCATGTGTTTGAGGCACTGTTTTCTAGCCACACCACAATATGGTGGTTTTTTTTCCTCACTTTTCTTATCTTCATGTTTTTCATAAAAAAAAGCTTATTTCTGAGCATCAGAGAGAAATAAATAACATGTTGCCATTATATGTGGTTTCTTGTCTTAGTCTTACGGTTAGGTTGGCATTGATTTTTTTTTAACCCTAGTTGCTTAAGTCTGTTACAGAATACCTCCTGAAAATATAAGCTCTGGTATAATTAATTTTCAAGTAGTTAACCCACCTCTGTAGTTCCTCTTAATGAAAGGTTAAAGATCTCACCCTTATGTGCAATATTCAGTCATCTCTTTCCTGTTATGATGGTAATGTACTAGCATTTGAGTGCTCTCTCTCTCTCATAGGGAGTGGGCTCTCTCATTAGGAATATAATTGGGTGTGGGTGTCAATGAGGCATCCGGTAGAGATGCACAGTGGAAATGACATCTCTAATATGATTCAGATTTTGTGTGGTTGTCACAGGTCCAACCAAGGCTTCAGTTTCCTGGGCACTGCGTAAAAGTATTGTTCCTGAATGAATCGTCTGCTCTTGAGTCTCTGCATTTAATGTAAGGACTTTTGGGTAATTGTCTGCCCTGTCTGTGTGTGTGTTTTCCCCCCACAGACACCGACTACATCAACGCAGAAGAGGAACAGAAGGTGGAACAGATGCTTGCCTTCTTGACGGAGGAATCCAAGCAAGCTGCGGCCACAACAGCGGTGAGTAAACTGACCCAAACAGGTACCAGACATGGTCCCCTGGCATTGACTGCCGTAAGTGTCTGCTATGAATTGGGATAAGGCTTATGGTTGACCCTCCAGGCCAAAGGTGTGGAAGGAATGCAGTTTTTTCTTCAAAATGGACATCAAGAACAGTAATATTGTCATTAACACTGACAAAAAAGGTTAAATGTGTGTAGCCTGATTGTTCATTTGTTTTGCTCCTTGTGGTTCTCCCACAGGTTCTCCCACAGAGTTTTTTAACAGCTCTTATCATAGCCAGCTGAATCTCGCATTTAGATGCTCTGAAATCAAGTGTGAACAGGTACATAATTAAGACTTGCGATTTTTAAGGTATATTCACAGCAAAGGCTTATCCCAGGTAAGACTACCACTGCCAACCAACTAAAACTGACTTAACTGTACCACTGCCAACCAACTAAAACTGACTTAACTGTAAAATATTTTGGTGATACTTTTCTTTAGGGCATCATTCATAAGGTTAACTGTGAAACTTATACAAGCCTTTCACACCAACATGAACCTGAAAAAAGCTACAACAAGCATAAGCTGTTGTAAAGACTGCCTTTGTCTGTTTTCATTCACTTCAGGAAGTGTTACCACAGCTGACACGTGCTGCAATAAGCTTTCATAAAAGTGTTTTTAAATTAATGTAAGTTGTTATGAAGGTACATTGTTATTTGGCGATGGAGCCTTATAAACACTGTTACCGTTGTTAAATGTGTTCCCATTTGAAACTTAATTTCTGTAACATGCAAATATGGAAGTGGAATAAAAAATAGTTATGAAATTATCTTGAAATGCGGCAGTTTGGAAGTCACTTGTACCTTTTTAAAAAATTATGATATAGTAGTGCTCACATTTTCCATATGTGTTGCATCACTTGTGAAGTGAAAAGTGAGAGTGACCATTCTGTCATACGTGAACATACACAGCACACAGTGTAAACAGCACAAAATTCTTTCTCTGCCTTTAACCCATTCACCAAGTGAAGCAGTGGGCTGCCAGGAACACAACGCCCAGGGAGCAGTGTGTGGGGACAGTACCTTGCTCAGGGTACCTCAGAGGTGCTTAGCAGTCTTGGGAATTGAACCCACGACTTCCTGATCGCAGGGCGAATGCCCTAACCATTAGGCTACCAGCTGTTTCTGAATAATTGAAAACGTCTTGTAATGGACCACAGAGGGTTTGGTAACACAAAACCATTATTATGTGCTATAGAGGGTTTGGTTATGTAAAGCCATTATAATGGACAGTAGAGGGTTTGGTAAAAGCAACTTTATTGTTTCTGAGGCTGGAATAAAGTGTTGCAGTAGGATCCTGTGTATTGGTTTTAGCATAATGAGTGCGTTTCCCACTTTGGGCTGTCCATGTCCACCACTCCCAGCTCCAAGAGAGAACTCTGCATCATTAGATTGCAGAAAACAGAACCCTCTGCAGTTTGAAATACGATTTCTGGTGCCTTCTCCTCAGTCCGCAGCCAACTGTCACAGCAGTCAAAACTAAGCAGGCATGGACAAAATCAGATTTTAGTTGCTTAATTGTCTTAGGCTGTGCTCCAGCCAGAAAACCTCTCACTTTCGAACTCAGACTGTCTTTTTGTGGGTACGTGATAGGTATTATAATATTTGAGTGGTAGAAGGCTAAGTCCAGTTCAAGTGCACCAATAGAGGAGCTGGTCTCTGGTAATTCCAATTCTATATTGGATCATGGGCCAAACATTAATATTCTCCTCATAATGTAAGCTCTGGAGATTGACTTCACTCAAGAAAGCATGTGATTTTTGTAATCGGTGTGCACACGAAAGCTGGGAAAATTATCACATCATACCTCGGAGAGATCTTTGTTTATTTCGCAGTCTATTTCGAAAGGTGATGGAGCAGAGCTTGTTGTGTGAATGTGCTAATTCTCTGATTTTAGCAAGGCAGTGTACAAACATTTTCTCTTCTGCCTGTTCTCAGTGGTGTAGTAAAAATTGAATATGCTTATGTTCTCACTGTCTCTAGTGAGGTGTTTCACTATTTATTTGAGCAAACAAACAATATACATGGCATATATTTGACCTCATGTACATGAAATTGTTCAGTATATAAAGATGTATTCATGAGGTCCTGCTGGTGTGGGTTTCCTCTATTTCAAAAGTGATTTGGGTTAAAGTAGCTCCTTCTTGTGGAATGTCTTAAAACTGCTGAATATGGCTTTGTAATGATCTGTAGATGCCCTGTTAATAGTCTAAATTATGAACTAATCTCTTAGTTGATTAATGAATTTAAAATGTAATCAGTTCCTTTTTACTCAAGTAATCTCTTTTAACTGAGGGCTCATGACAGCCCTAATTTTAACCATTTTTGGCTTTAAATATCAAATATCATCCTCTTGTCACGGTGGTGTTTTTTCTGTTTCCAGGTTTTTGTTCCCTGGGGTGGCCAGTAGGGGTCACCCCTGTCCCACGTTTTATGCCTGTGCCCTGTGTTCAGTTCTG
>JBBPCX010100780.1:0-23001 GCA_037974365.1 Hydrocynus forskahlii
AGCGGATTCCCCTTGTTTTGTGTGAACCCTTGGTATTTCTAACTGACTTGATCCTAATGATCTGAGTGGTCTGTTAGTCGCAACTTCAGTCTCTCGCAGATTTTTTCTGAGAACAGAACTAATAATTGTTTGCGGAAACAGCAGATATCCTCCGCATTTTTTTGCTTTTGTCACGTCCAGGCCTGGGCGCCGGAAGCATTTTTAATTTTTAATGTCGTTGTTCTGGAGGAAGGAGGGGATTGTGCACGTGCAAAGTCTCAGGTCGTTGTCGGTTGGGCAAAAGGGGGGGGGTTGCACACGTGCAGAGTCTCGGGCATTGTCTGGGAAACAAAAAGGGGGGGAAGAAACGCATGATTTTGAAAAGTGCGGGGGACATGTTTGGCTGCGGCGCTTAGCAGGGCAATCACATGCACCTGAATGGAATGAGCCTCCACTGCTCAGCGGAAAGATGAACAACCCAGCACGAGGACAAGGGAGCGTGGCGGACGAGGCCCGGACGTCACAGCTTTTTTCGTGGCAGTATATAATTTTTTATGCATTTTTGTGCTGAATTATTAAGAAAAATATAATTTACTGGTTTTGTAACATAAATATTAACGTAAATTCAGCCACTTTAATTTTTTGGTACTGTCCAGAGAACACAAAGCAAGTGCATCTTAGGATGGTGAAATACTGCTGTACTCAGAGGCATGACGTTTGAAATTGGAACAAATGTTTTACTGCGACAGGCTGCAATTTGTCTGAAAATACAAGGTGCCTAGATAAAGGTGTTCCAGCCCCTCAGCATTCAGCATTCACCCCCTGATCATCTGGAATCATCTGTACCTGAAAAAGAGAGTCTTTGAAAGTCCTTCGGGAAGCCTGGTGAACAATGACGACATTAAAAATTCAAGAAAGTCTGGATTTTTGGAGGCAAAATAGGCACAAATAAGCGGTGTCTCAAGACCTTAGCACAGTGCTTTGTGTTAAAATGTATTAACACTGGAGAAACACCAATAGAAGCAAGAGATCCAAGAGGTTCTCCAGATTTCAGCACTGACCAGTCAGGAATCGGCACCAGTTTAGTACCAGTCTCTGTATCTGTATTGGTCAGGTGACTGGATGTGATGCTCGGTGAAGCCCAGCAACCTGGAAATGCATTTAGATTTTACTGAGATTTTACTTCAGTGTGACATGTGAACAGGAGTAAAATAAGACCGTTCTTACTGCGCAGGGGGCTCAAGGTTTTTATTAATTTAAATCATAAATAAGCATCTGCTGGTCCCCACTGATCTGGTCTGCTTTACTCAGAGAGCTAATGAAGCTCCGTGCTGACGGAGGATTGAGGCCGAGGCCGGAGAGGATTTTCCCAGGCATTCAGAATATTCTGGAGAGGAATCCCTCAGAGGAATGGCGTTCAGAGTTTAGATGTGCATGTGGGTTAACTGAACATGATGATCGCTCAGACGCTCCCTTTAAGCCCTCTGGCCCCTTGTAAATATCCTCCAAAACGTGGGATACGCAAACAGGATAATTCCCTGTGCTTCCTTTCATTCCTCTGTGTGTGTGTGTGTGTGTGTGTGTGCGCGCTCTTTCCTTGTCCACATCTGTGAAAAAGACTCTGAACTAAAGTAGAATCTTTCTTTACAGTGGAGGTGAATGGGACCATACGTCTCCAACAGAAATACAGGCATTTTATTCATTATTGACAGTTAAGCTCCATGCGTCTCTAAGTGTTTATTTGGATGCTGATGACAGTAAAATAGTGGAGAATCTGAACTAAATCAATGTTCTTTGGAGAATGTTTTGACCCTCTGAATGTATCCCTCCACCGTGAATGGGTTTAGTTTTAGGACCAAAAGCTTCTCAAAACTGAGGGAGATTTTAGAGGCAGACTTCTGTTCTAAGGTGGTTTTCTAAGGTAGTGTTAGTGTCAGTCTGACCAAGAGAGAGAACTGTCCAAAATGAGAATTATTTTTTACTCACACACACACATATATAGCTGAGGTCCACATCACTGTTCCTCACAGGCCTGATAGGACCTTCATAAGCAGCTCAGCATCTCTGCTGCATTTCTGTTGGTAGGAGATGAAAGTGATGTAAACCCCTCCCATTTTTAAATTATTATTTTGTTTTACTTCAATTCTGTCCATTCTAGAATCAGTGTATGCGGTGCCAATTCTTACAAATCTCTTTATTTTCTTGCTATAAATAAATAAATATAAATATAAGTTAATAGATGTATGAATTTAATGACTGATTAATTAAAAAATTGATTTAAAAACAAATGAATGTATTGATAGATTGATTAATTGAATAATTGATTGATAGGCTGATTAATTTAATGAAATGGTGATTATTTCATAAAGAGGTTGATTAATTTACCGATAAGTTAATTAATTTATTGGTAGGCCAATTAATTCTAAACTGATTTATTTATTGACAGACTAATTAATTGGTAGCCTGATTAATGCAATTATAAACGGATACATTTATTGATAGGCTAAATAATTACTTTAATCAGATATTGCTGCCATATGAGGAAATAAATATATATTTTAAAGACACAAAGATGAGTTTTTATGATGTTGGGTTTGAAATGATAATGATCTGTTTATGACCTGCTTATTTCTCACATCTGCTTCAATCATGATTTCTGTACATTAATTTTTATTATAACATTGAATTTATCTAGAATTCATGTCTAGAATTTAATTCCTAAATATAATAACCCCCTATATAATATGAGTCCCTACTGTAAAAAAATTTTTTTTGTGAATCTGGGGTAAAAATGAATTTATGTGACATTAAACATGGATATTTGGATGTTAGATGTTTCAGCCACAGTTCAGGTGTAAAAAGGTGAAGCTCAGTGAAATCCCCCCCAACACCCACACTGATTTTTCTCCAGCCATTTCCCAACCTGCAGGAAGATGACGGGACATCCCGTATGTAAAAGGGCCTCCTGTGGTGTTAACACACCCCGGCCCAGCACTGCTTCGCTCAAACAGCAACATAAACATGTCTGACCATGATTTATACCATCGTCTGACCTCACACTCGCACTGAAATAAACCAGGAGATTGAGGCTGAGCACGGTGTCCATAGTGGAGAAGGAATAATTCATAGTAGATACGGAAAAATTAATAACGGATTTGGAATAATTCATAGTAGACATTGAATAATTCATAACAGACATGGAATTCATAGTGGATACTGTTACAATTATAGTGGATCATATGGATACTGATACAATTATAAGGTTAATTACTGAATAAAATTACTGAATAAAAAGCCTGCAGTTCCTGCTTGAACAAGGAATTGTGTGTTTAACCAATGAGCCATGAGTCATAATTACACTTCAGGCAGGGGAAACTCATTATAGCGCCCCCCACATAGAAACACACAGCTAAAAGTGAGGCAGGTGAAGCTGTGCAGTTCTTTTTGACAGGAAGAAACACTCCTGCGTGACTTTTCTGGATTTCGAAGTCAAAGCCGAGACGTAAACCTTCCATTTCTTCCGTGTGTGATCAGCTTGTACGTCACACACATCGTCTGAATGTGAGGCTGCGGACTGATGCCGTCATCCCTCATAAACTCCACTGTAAACGAGCGCCGGCTCCGAGCAGAGCGTCTTGTTTTTGTCTTTGTCGTGCAGCTTGTTAAGCTTGACAAGAGAAAGTCTGGCCTTCGCTTAGGATCCCCAGAACCAGGGGCAGCCCCTCCAGCCTGGGCAGGGCCGGGTAAATGAGGCATCCTGTAGCCGTTAGATCAGCGAGGTGCAGGTTTGGGTGGCTGCACAAACAGCACCAGGTTTTTTTTTTAATAAGAAACTCGTGTCCACATTTCAAAAACCACTCTATGCTGGAGCTCTGAGCCAAAAGAGTTCATGACTTCATTTTCTTATTGGCTCCTATGAGCAGCTTTTTGCTAGTCAGGCTATTCGCCCTTCTTCTCAGACCCCCCTGTTGCCTTGGGCACAAATAGACAAACAGAGCTCTCCCCGTGGCAATCCAGATCCAGCAGAGGCGTCGGACCCGTTTGATGTGATGGAGTGTGACTCACCGCGTTTAAATCATTACCTGATGATCATCGTCACGGCGCCACTTACTTGTTCAACAACAAAATAACACTGACCTTTAGAAACGCTGAGCTCACTTGTATTATTGAATTAAAGTTCTGAAGCCGCAGTTCGGCCAAAGTGGCGATTCTTCCAGCGCTCCATGTTTTAGCACCGGAGGAAAAGCCATAGAGGCCAAGCATACGTTAACTACAGGCCTGAATCATCTCAGCATGTGGAGGTGTTCAGTTTAGGATTTCTGAACATCTCCACAGGTTTAGAGGTGAATGTGTGAAAGTCTTGGGTAGTATTCATATTTTTATACTGTACTGACAAGAGACTGTGATATTTAACCAAATTCTGTTTGTTGCTGGGGGCATGGGGTTTAAGTTTGGTTTCGCCAGTGTTTCTTCAAAGGGTTTTTATTTGTGTTATTTGATGGGTGTGTGGGGTGGTGTGAGATAAATGAGAGTCAAGGCAGACAAGATGTAAGCTTGAACAATTAATGCAAATACAAAAACAAACATAAATGAGGGGTTTAACAAAAAGACATGACAAAATAATAACACGTATAACAAAGACATGAACACCATAGGAACTAAAGGAGTGCAAACAAGTTTAACGAAAGTGCAAAATGCAACAACAAGAGATATTTTCACATAGTAGGGTTTTACAAGAAATTTACAAAGAATCAACAAACACAGACTGAAACACGGTGTTTTATACACTGCTTAGACAATAGAAACACCTGGGCAGGGCTAAGCCTCGCATGGAATACAAACACATAAACAAAGCCACATGGCGAACAACATCGACAAGAAAATGAGAATAAAATAAAAGAACCTTACAAAAAGCCAAATAACTGGAAAAATAGAGAGAGCTTTACAGTCTTTTCACGGTGCATTTGTTTACATCAATAGGGAGGATCTTATTAAGAGTCATACCATAATTATTTCTACATACTGCACTATACTGTCATAACCTCACATTCTCACATCCTCATGTCAACCAGGCCTAGAGTTTGATGATTTAGACAGTGAGCACCATGTGGATTAGCACACGTACATTTCCATCATTCGTTAACTATGTTAGCCTCGTGGCTCCAGTGCTAACGGCAAAGAAGCCATGATATTTCTCTGAGCAAGAACATTCTAGTTGCTCTTTTGGAAAACTGCCACCGCTTCTCTCTCTCTTCTCCGTTTATTAGCCGCAGACGTTTCTGTTAGCCACTAATTACTACAGCTCCGACCGCCCGACCCCAGCAGCACACGAGTGTTCCATTGGCTAAAGGGGGGAAAAAGAGTTCACACTTTTATGGTTAACGGCTGGCAGAGTTTGACTCTGCTGCCACACGAGGATCTTTTTCAAATGGGTTCCACACTCTCATTAACTACTCACATTCTTCTGAGTTTATGTGAACAGCTCCTCATTTTATATTCTATTCTATCTCATTGATATTCTATTATGGTCAGAATTCTGTTTGCAAACAGAGTCAGAAGTACAGATTCTGTCTATATAGGATGGAAATCAGCGTAAATGCAATCAATTATGTAGCTCATTGTGGAATGAATTATTCAAAGCTAATTAAAACAAAAGTTTAGTGTCACTTTTCATATTTTATGTTATTTTATTCTATTATAAATCATACAGGGTTGCTTGGAATGCCATGAGCTGGACTCCAGGAAACACTTTTTAAGATTCTTCAAAAGCATTTCGGGAAAAATTAGCTGTTTATTGATAAACCAGCCACCCCACAGTGCAGTGTGTAATCTGAAGCTGAGAGAATAAGCAGCGTTCAGCAGGTCCAAGCAGTGAGAAACTGAATATTCTGACTGCCGGTGAAAGAGTACTATTTGAATTGATTTAAAGACTAAGATCAACCAATGCCACATTTCAACATTTTAGCTCAGGCGGTTTTTGAGATATTTGTGTCAGTTGTGGTGCTCCCTATGAAATCATGAAATTTGGAATGTTTCTAAATATTGTGGCAGTGATGTGGAGTGTCAGATACTGCAGTTTTACATCTAAAGATATAAGCTAATGAAGTGCTAAGTTTTTGCACTGACTAGGTGGGGCTAGACCCCAAATGAGTCGTAATGAGTCATGTGCCACCTTGAGGCCAACTTGCAATTTTGTAATTTTTGCAAAAAATAATTGTCAATCTATTGCTCAAAAATACTTTGCGCTTATCCAACTATAGTATAGTGTAAACTGCGAAGTAACCATTTGTCATACATGAACACACCACAGCACACAATGTGAACAGCATAAAACTCTTCTCTGTATTTAACTCATTCACCAAGTGAAGCAGCAGGCAGCCAGGAATACAGCACCCGGGGAGCAGTGTGTGGGGACTGATCGCAGAGGCAACGCCCTAACCACTAGAGGCGTTCATGCAGGACCCTTGCGTAATTTGCTGGGTCCTACACAACTTAAGTAGTGAGTGTATAAACCCAACTGGTTCTGGTCATCAAAACATGCCCAGAAAAACATGATTTTAACAATTGATTTAACAATCAATATCATCACTTATTATAGCTCAGACAGCACCTCCAGACTTCAAAGGGTTAAAGAATCTTCTGCTGGGATGTTAGGTCCACAGAGGAGCTTCCTCATTTATCACTGCAGTGAAAGCGACTGAGCTTAAGAGGAATGAAGGGTCTTTAGTTGAGATCCATATCTCCTCCTGGTCCTCCTGAGAAGATCCAGCTCTTCAGGACTAAGTGGCCACTTCTCCCTGTCTGCACTTGAGGTGGAGGAGGAGCTGAGGTGTATAGAGTGTTCTAAAGACAGGCTAACATGAAGACTTTAGTGAAAAAATGACTTTAGATGAAGTACAAACGTAGCAGCATATAGAGTAACCTCATCATCATCATCATCACTCTTTATTAATAGTAGTGGACCTTTTGAGAACATCCACCATCCATTAGCACAGGAAAGGGGGTCTCCAAAGCGTTCTGTACATCACTTATATATATAGCTATTTTCTCTCTGTCTCTGGGTGGGTATGGTGGTCCTCCCTCTTCCCCACCATTCAGTATAACTGACCTCTCTTTCTCTGGTTGGGTATGGTGGTCCTCCCTCTCCCCACATCACACATAATCACATAATTACTGTCCTTTCTCTCTCTGGGTGAGAAGGGTGGTCTTCACCCTCTCCCTCATCGTTGTGATGTTAGCCAGCGTGAGCATCTGTTAGCTGATGTAACAGAATTAGCGGTTAGCGTTCTCCTCCAAGCGTGTTGAGCTGTCTGTTGCATTGGTGGCGGTTTGTGGCAATTCAGTATTTAATTACTTATAAATAATGGTGTAATGAGTTGCTTGTTTTTTAGACAACTGTATAGGTCTGGAGAGCTGGAGAAGGTCTCCTGTGGACCATTACAAGCTGATATACTGCACCATCTGGAAGAGAATTTACAGCCTGATGAAACTGGATACTAATCACTACATGAGCTTTAGCACCTCCTGACAGGTCTGGTGTTGATAAGGAGGAACAAAGTGACTCCTGTGGAGATAAGAGGAGGACCGTATCTCACACTCTCATTCCCTGATAAGTGAACAAGGGCCTTAAACTTCAGGACCTGAAGGCCAGGATCTACCCTACAAGCCAAATGTTCAGGTTCGCTAAAAACAAATTAGACTGTATTTCTGCTGAAAAATGTAAACTGAAGCCTCAGCATTAAAACAAGCATTCAAGGGCTGATTATTTTTAATAGACCACAACAAACAGTGACACAGGTCTTTTTTTATAACTGACCTGAGCTTTAATGACTTAAAGGCTGTTTATGAGCTGCCATCTCTTTGCTGAGTGAGCTAACATCACAATGCTCACTTAAAGATTCTCTCTCCGCTTTCATTCACAGAGACTAGCCCCTCCGCTCTCTCTCCATAGTCATTTCTGAGGTGACTCACCCACAAAATTCCAAACTGTAAGCGATCGATACTCGCCCCCGATCATCTGATTGAAAAGTAACATGAGCACAATAGGGGTGGGGTATAATGCATGCATTAATGTTGGAACAGTGCCAATATCTCAAATGGCCTATGAAGACAAGCTGTGCCAAAATCCTAAAAAATACAATTTTGGAAAGACAAGAAGAGATTTTATTTTTCCTAATATTAGTCTTTGTTCCTGTTTCTGCAAGTCAGGGCTGAGTGCCAGCCATGAGAAGAGCTGGAGGAACAGTCTGAGGAGGAAAACTGCTTCTTCTATTATGTTCTTCAACACAGAATAGCGTCCTGACCTTCCTTTACCAGAGCCATTTTTATGCTATTTATGTTTGCATTGTTTTTAAGTACAAATAGCATACAAAAGTTAAAGAAAGTAAAAAGACCAACAGTACAATGGTTACACATAGAATATACATCAAATGTATACTTAATATACAAATATTGTAAATTAAGCTAAGATATTTTCTTTATTTCTCTCTTAAAGGTTAGAAAAATTCTTAATGAATCTGTGTGAGTTCCATACGTAACGTCCACCATTGCATAATGATGCTGCAGAACTCTTTGGTCCTTCTGAATTGTCACAGACACAGGCCATCATTTTTTTTACTTTGATTTTGGCCTAAAAGTCAGTTCATATAGTTTTTACATTTTGTAATTAGTTTGTAATGAGGCTGTAACAAGTGTGTAACTTGTCTTTAATGAATCTGTAATGGGGCTGGGACAAGTCTGTGATGAGTCTGTAGCGAGTCTGGAACAAATCTAGGACGAGTCTGTAATTAATCTGTGATGAGTCTGGGACGAACTTAATGAATCTAATAAAACAAGGCTGGAACAAGTCTGTGATGATGTTGGGATGAGGCTGGAACAAGTCTGTAATTAATCTATAATCAAGTCGAAACAAGGCTGTAATGAGCCTGTAACAAACCGATAGAGGCTGGGATGAGCCTGGGATGTTCAGAAGTTCAGCCACACTGATAGACGAGGAACAAACAGTTTTTTGCTAAACCGGACACCAATAAACAAACTTATGTGAAATGTTTTTTTCCCGTACGGCTTGTGGCGTTAATCGATGTGTAATCTGAAAGCAAACAGTAACATTGGCAGATCATAACTTCATCGTGTCGAGGTTAACACGAGCATCTGGAGGAATCTGCATTCTCTCCCGGCAGCTTTGACTCATTTGTGTGAGATCAGTCAGCATCGATCTGTTTTATGGCTCCTCACAGGCGTTCATGGAACATTTGTGGTCTGATGCGGAGTGTAACCAATCTAGGCCTTAATCGGCCCTTCAAACGGCAGGAACATGACGCCGGGCTTTGATGGCCACGGGGCGACAACTGACAGGATACAGAGCCGGAGAGAACTGCCCGGCTTGTGAGGACTAGACGTTAACCCTTAGGGGTCTGGACTGATTGTAGCATGTTGTTACATCACTTTTTAAATGTGATGATGTTTATTCTGCAGTTAGTAAGGCGTCAAATCATTAATTATGTTTAGATTCTGTTGCAGCAGATCTTTCACTTTTTCACCCCTTGGTTCAATGTAAAAATGTGTTCAGCATCTCTTCTTTATACTAAACGACAATAACTTTCCATTAAATCCAATTTATGATAAAATATCTCCCACATGTGGTCTGGATCATACATTTACACACTCTTTCTCCAGTAGCGACCCCTACAGGTGAAAAGTGGTACATTAGGGCCCAGTTTACTCATTTAATCAGTCAAAAACAGGCCTCAAAGCTGCCTCATTTGATTTGAGGGGGGAACCCAACAATATTAAATATTTGCGGAATAACTTTTATGTAACCACCCACGGCGGGGAAGCGAAAAGCCAGAGATGACTTGAAAGGGGTTTCCAGTACAAAGGCAGCGGAGAGCGCAAGGCGAGGAGAGGAGAGGAGCGTGGAGCATGTGGCCGAGAGTAGACCTCCCATACCGAGCGGAAACACGACACACTCTACTGGCATCAGCACAAAGGTCTTAGCAGAAAAAAACCAAACAGCTAATCATGATCGTTACTGCAGTAATATCCTGTTTTTGCTGAACATGTGCTCAGATTGGGGTGAAGCAATACTCACTTTTCCTGGACTTTTTCTGGAAGGTTTCATGCTGGCTGACAGTGTATTACTTCAAAAAACAGCCTGGATATTTCTGAAAACACACCCAATATTTCCCAAATCCGCCTGTCTGCACTCGAAAAGTCTTGAGAGCTTGCTGGCCCCACAGGAGGCAGGAAAACATCTAAACTTGGAGCACAGAGTGGCAGAGAGGGCAAGGTGGTCTATTCCTAAAGCAACAATGCAGGAGCTATGGAAACAAACATAGTTATAATAAAGCAAATGTAAATTAAATAAACCTTGACCAAACTTGACAAGGCCTTCTGCCATGTCAGACACACTCTCAGCACGACAGCCACACCCACCAAAAACACAGAAACATTTTGGAGGTTCTATGCTCTGGAGATGTTCCAAAGGCTCAGTTTTCAGTGGAGTGAAAGAGGGTCTCAATCTCCAGAGCTAGGGTCGAATCATCAGAGCAGGTTGTGTTTTCTGCCAATTCAAATTCAGAATGCTGTGTTGTGGTGGTTTGCACTTTAAATTGCATGATGAGAGGCAGTTAGTGCTCTGCCTGGGTCAGTATGGATGGTTACATAATAAAAACAATAATAATAGTAATAAACTTCAATTATTTAGCTCATGGTGCATTTAGCTCAAGATTTCTTTTGGATGGACCTTCAGCTGCAGTATTCCTTGTAAGGCCATGAGAGCGAAGCAGTGTAAATGTGTGCATGCTTGCATGCTTTTGTCCTTAACACACAGACACCCCCCCCACCCACCCACCCACAATGAGCCCATCAATGCCAAACATCCTGTCCTGCTCCCCCACTGCTTTCACTGTCCCTCCAGTCCCCTCCAGACTCTACTGTCTCTACAGCTTACACCTGTATGTGTGTGTGTGTGTGTGTGTTCTCTTACCTCTTGTCTCCTGTTCCTCGCAGCTTGTGACTGTCATCCCGTGGGGGCCGCGGGCAAAACCTGTAACCAAACCACAGGCCAGTGCCCATGTAAAGACGGTGTGACCGGTATCACATGCAACCGCTGCGCTAAGGGCTACCAGCAGAGCCGCTCGCCCATTGCGCCCTGCATAAGTACGTGGACCACCTCTCAACCATCACCCAATGAGTGCACTCAGAAAAACAAAGACTTAGAGCACTGTTTTCCCAAACTTTGCCCTGTAGAATCCCGGGCTTGCACATTTTGGTGACTTCTTTCCTTCACACCAGATTCGAACAAAAGGCCCAACAAATACCAACAAACGGGAATGTGAATTTTCAGGTTCGTTTTGGGATGTGCTAAGACAACTGCAAACCTCATAACTTTGTCGTTTGTTGGAGAATGTTGAGTGAATGTGCTTGGCTTGGACACCTCCAGTTGGTCTAGGGCAGGGGTCCCAACTCCTGTCCTGGAAGGCTGGTGTCCGAAACAGTTTAGTAGTCCCCCTCCTCAAACCTGGCAATTACATAATTTAAGAGTCCTAAACCAACTGAAGTTTTCCAAGCCAAGAACCATTTAGGAACTAGTGTTTTTAAAGGCTATTTACCCAACATTTTTGGCAAACTCCAGCATCCATTGGTTTGGATTCACTTTTAAAATGGTTCTATACACCTTTTTCATCTAATTCAGTGGGAGGTTCTTTAAGGAATCATCCACTGAAAAATTCCTCAGGGAACAAGAAGTGGTTTCCAAAAACCCTTTGACACCATAATTTTAAGTCTATTGTTGAAGAGCGGGGGAAACACTGAAATGTGCAGGGGAGAGGGTACGCAGTGACCAAGGTTGGGAACTGTTGGCTTATGGCAAGGGTGCCCAACTGCAGTCCTAGTCCTTTGCTGTCCAGCACACTTTGGTGGTTCCCCTCCTCAAACACACTCACTAAACCTGGTAATTAACAGGTGGGTTGAACCAAGTGAGTTTGAGCAGGGAGATCACCAAATCCATCCAGGACTGGAGTTTGGGATCCCTGGCTTAGGGGATGTTCAAACAATGCCACAGTGTTGTAACAGTGTTCTCAGAAGAAAAAAAAAAAAATCTTCATTAAGGTTTGATTACAGGGTTCCTGACTGTCTAGCGAAGAGCCAACAACACATGCACGGTTTAATTGGTCAAACTGATCTTTAGTGATACATGCCAATAAACTACATCCAAGCAAATCGATTAGCAAACAGGTCCCGTCAGTTGCAAACATTCTGTGACTGCCATGGTAACAAACTTTGCCAGTTTGACAACCAACAACACTCTTGATTTCATCCTGGAATGAGACATGTTTAACTGGTGCTTTTGTCAGTGAAAGAACTCTTAAAACCCAAGGAAAACCGATCACTCTGGAGACATTCCTGGCAGGGAGCGCAGAAGGCTAAATCAAAGCAGAAACATGATACCTTTTGATTTTCCTGGGAAAGTCATACACATCAGGGATGTGTGAAACTTGTAAAGACAGACGTCCTTGTGACTTAATTGAAAATATTCACGAAAGTAATCTGTTTTTGTTTTATAAGTCTAAATTAGTTTCAACCATCCCGGACCCTGAGCCAAGCTGAGCTCCAGTCTGAGAACTGAAACCAGCCACTATCGTCTCAACGCATGACCACAGATGCATTTTAGGGACACACTGGTGTGGGTGGATCTCAATGCCACATCCCCAGTCAGCTTCCAATAGGTTCTAAACACAGAGCACAGACAAGCAAAGTCAGTACAATAGAGAGGGTGCAGCCGTCCAAGGAGTGCACCCTGGAATAATGGGCTTCTTTGGCCTGAATGTCTAATCAGTTTGGATATTAAAACGCTTTATGGATCTAATATGGTTTCATAATAAGGACCATACCATAACGGTAGAAGTTTTGTTCCCTGGCAAAGGCACCCCGGTCACTAACGACCTCTCTGAGCTCCAGGATTCGTGCTGAGTCATCTCTTAACATGTTTACAAGATTTATTCAGGCACAGATGAAAGACAAACTATTCCGATAAGGACCATGTTTTTTTGTCAAAAGACTTGATTCTTTCTTTCTTCCTTCCAGGACACACCCCCTTCTAACCCCCACCCCCCGCATGCCCACCAGCACCACAAAACACCTGCTCACTCCTTTAAAAGCTCCTTCTTTATTGCAGCAGCTTTCTTTCTTGATGTTTAGTTCATTTTTAGTCCTCTGTTTTGTCCCATTGTCTTTATTTCAATGCAAATAAGACTTAAGACCAAAAGTCGGATCACCCTTATTATTTGCCTCCCTTTTCGAGGACATGCTGTCTCTGTGCATGGCTTCGTCAAGCGTACTTTCCTTCCAAACGTGAACGAATCATAAAAAAACGGAAAGAGGGACGAAAGAATCAAGTCTTAATGCAGGCGTTTCCCAAGTAACCATTGTAGGCCCGCTTTAGATTGGCTGTTTGACCCTGTACAGTAAACCTGTTTGAATTTGTGCATTCACGCACGTAAATGTCACTTGTCTCTTGAACATTTATAACACCCCCAAAAAAATCACTACATTCTAGAGCCGTACTTGAATTATGTGCTATGCATCAAGTACAAACCTTCAAGTACAAGGAAGGTAATCAAGGACCAATTTCCTGGACCCAGGATAACCCTGCGCCTAGACTAAATTGGGCTTTTAATGGGAAAACACTACTGGCATTGCAGTTTAGTCCAAGACTAGGCCTACATCCACAAAACTGATCTGTTTAGAGTTCTGTGTTCAGGTTGACTTTTTTTAACTATGTATTCTTTGTTGGACACAGAAATTCCAGTTGCACCACCAACAACCACAGCGAGCAGCCTGGAGGAACCAGCAGGTGAGCGCTTTTGATTTTGTGATACTTTAGCGTACTTTGGTTAACGAGCAGCGTCAGATTAACACCTGCTGTCAACAGCGGTGCATGTTTCATCAAGCCGGCATCATTATGTATCTCAGCCGTCCACATGTGGCTTCGCGAGGGCCCATCTCAGAGCCCGTGCTTCAGCACAGTTCATAAATTTTGAATCAATTAGCCACGGCCTGGAGCTCTCACTCCTTTAATCTTTATCTCCGACTGCAGTTAATTGGTGTAAGTGGCTCGCAGCGGGGTGCTGAAGCTCTGCGGCACTGGGCCTCGTTCCTGTTGATTTGTTGATTTTATTATTTTCCCGTTTCTCGATCCCACAAGTGGGACTTGACTCTCCCTCACTAATCCGGGAGAGGAACCGCCGAACATATTTTTTGGGAGGTATCTTCCTCCCTAGATTAGCTCCCCCGACATGCCTCCAACTCTTCCACACAGCCGAGGAGGAGGGGAAAAATCTCAGTATTAACTTCCAGCCAAATTTTTCTCTCCGTGTTGAAACGGCATCTGCAAGCGCACCGACGCGTTTTGCGCACACAAAGAGAAACATTTACGGAATCTGGAGTGAATGAAGATGTTTTGGTTTCGTCCGCGTGGAGAGAGGGTTTTGTTGAAGGAACGTTCGTCATTCTCACGGACGGTGGAATCCTGGCGTGCAAGAAATTGCTGCAGCTGTTGGTGGAGCGTTGCGGGTTTCTAATGCTTCACTGACAGATAAGATTGACAGCCAAGCTGCTAGGGCAAGCCAGCCCCCCGTTCTCTCTTTCTCTCTCTCTCTCTCTCTCTCTCTCTATCAGTCTCTCCCTCACCCCCAGAGACCCAGAGACCCCCATACCTTTCCATTTTCTCTTTCCCTTCTGCAAGCCCCCAAATCCCCCCAAGTAAACCCCTCAAACCTCCCTCGTTCCCTCTTCACATTTCCTCACACATGTTCCTAACTCGTATTCACTCAGTTCTTGCCATCCTGTCTTTCCAAAGCTGCCCTCACCCAAAAACACAACCTACAGCAGCAAAATAATGCATGAAAAATGGTAATTATGAGATTTCACCTATCTTCTTGTTTCGTGTTGTTGCAAAATAGAATATTCTTCAAAACAGTCATTGCACGAAATATTTCAAATAGAAGTGACATAAAATCTGTGATATAAAATATATATTTAAAATCAAACATCAGACTATGAGCTCATTGGGAAAATGCAGAAAACATTTCAGATTTGACACCCAAGTCAGTATTCAAATTGGGAATCATTCACAAGGCATATCATTATTACAAGACCTAATGTAGTAACAAGAACAATGAAACAATGAAATCTTGTTTCTCGTTATTACAACAAAGTATTTTCTTCAAAACAGTTCATTTGCTATAGGAAATATTTTCAAAAGAAGTGATACAAAATCTGTGAATTAAGTATCTTTTTAAAACCAAGCATCTGACGATGAGCTCACTGTGAAACGTTCAGAAACATGAAATGGGAATCATTCATGAGCAGTTTGGATCTTTGATTCATTTTATGACCAGACCAGACTGGTGTCCAGTTGTGCCGATAATTTCAGAAAAGTGGTGCTGTCTGTTAGCTTGATTGAGCTCGGCAGACGGGAACCCGACTCGGGACCCTCAGAATGTTTAACCCATCTGGGTCGAGGGCAGCCGTCCACGGAAACTCCAGCATTCCAGACCGGGCTGGAAGAAAGGTGGTGCACACACACACACACACCCACACATATTTGAGTGGCCCCGTCAAAACGGGCCCTCAGGACCACCCAAGCTCCCTGCTATGAGAATGCATACATTATCCCATCTCTCAGACCAGCTCACCTCATGACGGAACCGAGTGAAGAACATGATCTCATCCAGCATGATGATTGCAAACAGATGTGCTACTCTTATCAGGGCATCTCTCCACCCTGTCCTTTCAGCAGCCGCCAACACAGAGGGGATCGGACAGACAGACAGAAGGAAAGAAAGAAAGCAAGAAAGAAAGAAAGAAAGAAAGAAAGAAGCAGGTGTCTAGATTAGTTACTTTGGGACGCACTGCAATTTGAATGATTAGAATCAGAATCAGAAAACTTTTTCATCCAGTATGAATTTGCAGTGTGTGTAGTTTTTACAGTAATATTTGTGGAGTGATTTAAATCCAGTTTGAAGCTGCAGTGTTTGTGTTTGTACAGTGTAACTTTAATAACTGTGAAGTTTTTTTTAATCCAGTATGAATCTACAGCATGTGTTTTGTGTGTAAAGGTCAACACAGAGAGACAGAGACAGAGAGAGAGAGAGTGGACAGATCTGTCTGTAGAACTTGGTGTCTGGGCCACACTGTGAAGTGGAATGCGTGGTGAATATCTCCGATTGTTGAGCTGAGACAAAACATTATCGAGCCACTCCCAGTCCCCTGTTCAATCTCACACACTTTTCCAAATGTTTACTGTAACATATAAACGAGACTAGCGATTCTATTGACTGTGGGTAGGTTCTTTGAACCAATTTTTTAAACCAGCACTAGTCCTACTCCACCAGTAGAGAAAGAGGTACAGAGCGGGGACATTCTCTGGTCCTGCCGTGAATATGAAGAGCTGTTGGCTAATTTATGGTTTCTTTACCCATGTCTCACAGCCTGAGGCAGCTGAGGATGAGCCAGGTGGTTTGTGTACTGTAAAGAAGATCACCCAGCCTTGTTCTCCTGCCTTTGGGATGGTGTTTCCAGGCCCTGCACAAAAACAAAGCCTGCAGAATCTCTGGAGCAGAACCGCATGCGCTGTCAGGATACAGCAGACCTCTTTCCTTCCCTGCTCTTCAAACTGTGAAAAGAAAAAGGGAGCGAGGGGAGGTACGACAAGGGTCCGTTTTTCTGGAGAAGGTCCATTGCTCCATTGAGAGTGTATTCCAGCAGGAGTCTGGGGCTCCGGCTATAATCTAATTACATGCTTTATTTGCGGCAATTTGTTTCTCAATCAGTCTCATTGTGTGTGCCTTCCCTCTGTGCTTTTTTTCACACCTCCCCGTTACAGTTTCCAGATCAGCACTGGGGGCTGAAACACAATGCCTGTTGCACTGAGGCCCAGTGGAAACAGGCCTGGGGTCTGCCCTGGGTTTCTTTGGGCTCGGTACAGTGTCTGGTTGTCTCTGGCAGATGAAAAGCCCAGCAGGGGAGATTGTCGATGCTTTTCTATAGCTGGCAAAATGCTGAATCACTTGCTCACTGGACCGAAGGGTTGTTCCGTACCCAATCTCAGTATGCACAGCTTTGTCTGGAGACCAGCGGGACCAGGGAATGCGTCCACCAATGGCTCTCACAACGGGGGTCTTCCACAGTCAGCTTGTAGCTGGTGCCTTGCTCTCTCATTCCCGCAATGTCAAACAAGCCTTACCTCCTTGCTCTAACACCCGCCCGCTCTCTTGTTCTCCGCTGTTGCCAGCGGGACCTGATGCGGTCCCGAAAAGCCCTCCAGCCTTTTCTTTCATCCAAGAAGAGGCGAGAAAAACATTCGTTAAGGCAGCACCTCCTTCTGTGTGAGCGTTGTGACAGGAGCTTGAGCTAAACCCACTTCCCCTTTACTTGAGAGGCAGCACAATTGGTACATTTATCCAGCCTGTGGGGGACTTGCTAGTGAGAAATGAGGGCTATCAAAGGAAAGTGTCATGATGCCATTAAACAGGGCTACGGGAAAACAAAGGCCGCTCGTTTGATAACCCCCATTTACATGGAAATGAGGCTGCCACCGTACGGACTCTTCAATTTCACTTAGTTTGCCATTTCGTTGCCATTTCTGTTGCACTGTGTATGTCTGTGCTGATTCGGGGTCTACGGGACCCCCATTCCCCCACTCTGTATCTTCCACGAGCCCTCGTCCTCCCCCTACCACGAGCCCTGCCCTGGAAATTCTCCTTTTCTCCTGGATTTTTTTCTCATACCGCCGTTGTCGAGGCAACCTCTTTCAGACGGGGAGAAAAGGGTCTGTAAGAGAAAGTGAAAAGCAGGCATGGAGTGAGGGTCGCCAAAAAACAATGAAGTTTGTTCATATGCAGGCAAGCTGAAAAGACCCCCAACCCCTTTACCCAAGAGTGCCACCCCCCACCATCCCCTTCATCCATCTACCAAATGAGAGACCATGTCAATGTGTGGGGTGAAGGCAATAGAGCGAAGTGTCTGCATTAAATTGCACGTTTTTAAATGTTTTAGGGAGTGGTTCTTTTTGCGGGATGTATCAACACACTCACAGCACTCTCTGGTGCATTCTCTGCTAGCTCCTTGGTAAGACCATATAGATGCTTATCTGACTGATCTGGGTCTTGGGGAAAATGCCACATATCTGTTTGTCTTTGTCCTTTGTGAGGTATTTATTTTTGGACACCAGAAGACTTTTTTAACACTTCACAGGCCGCTAATTTTTCCCCCTGACCTCCCATTGTGTTGCATCGACCCCAACCCACATTGCCATCTCCCTGGGTGCTGAACCAATAAATGCCAAAGGTTGAAACGGCCCTGGGGGTCGGGAAGTTTGGGGGGAGCAGGGGCCGCAGGGTCGAGCAGACGCAAAGGTTGAGTTGACAAGGTGGGGAAGGGAGGGAGGGGGTCGACCCACAGGCCGTTCCCCAGCCCCATGGTGGTACTTTGACAGCAGAGAAGGGAGGGGGCAAAAAATTAGCATGGCGCAAAAAAAACCTGGGTGGCTTGAATGCTCTTGGCCCCAAAGGTCTCCCATCAGAGCAAGGGAGGGTCCAGACATCCAGAGGGCAGAAAGAGCAAGACCTTTTGTCTGTTGCTTTTCTAAAGGAGCGAGGGCTCTCTCTGCTCAATGCCTCTTCAGCTGAAGGGGGCAGATGGGTGCAGCGTGAAGCAAGGGCTCCCAAGATAGACGAGCTGTTTGGAGAGGTGTCTCTCTTCTTGTCACACTCTGTCTTCTCTTTTCTTTCTTTCTTTTGCAGGATGCATTTTAATTTGCCCATTCTCTTTCTCTCTCTCTCTGTCCCTCCCTCTCTCCCTCTCTCCCAAATACAGACTGTGACTCCTACTGCAAGGCGTCCAAAGGAAAGCTGAAGATCAACATGAAGAAGTACTGCAAGAAAGATTACGGTGAGTTGTCAGGTTGGCACAACACACACACACACAAATTGCGGGCAGTTCAAATCCATGCCCTCTGCTACATCTATATCTCTCATCCAAAGCTGAAGTCTTCAGTTCCCCAGGGCACCCTCAGCCTTGCTCCATTGTGGTGATGGCTTACTCAGGGCTTTCAAGAATAAAGTCAAAGGATCAAACAGGAGGAAAGGCCATCAGCGCAGGGCTTAGGGGAGGCTGTGGTGCTGACGGACAGCCCAGCAGGTATTCAGGCCCAAAGCGGATCAAGTCAAGGCAGTGTGACGGACGGAGGGGAGCAGGGTGCTCGGGTAGATCCTCATTAAGGGAAGCGCTGGTCCCACAGCAGCATTCCTGAGGCCAGCAGGCATTCTCTTGTCTCTGAATGCAGCAGATGTGCAGCCCCTCTCTCCCTCCGAGGTGAGGCCGTTTCATCAGTCAAGCAAGACACAGAGGAACTTAAAGAGCTTAGCAGCTTCTAATGGCAACCAGGCCGTTCCCTGCAGCATGTTTATTCATCTTATTTGTATTGTCACCATAGACACAGCTGAGACACTCATCTGATATGAAATGACTCAGTATGTACAGCTGTGGAAATACAGAATACCTCAAAAAGTGTTATTATTACAGTTATTACTTTAAAACAGGGCTTTTAAATCAAAGATCAGTGGACTTTTTAGATGTAAGTACTGTCCAACGGCCTACAGGAGGTCTGGGGCTTTCTGCTGAAGTACTGAGTGTCTCCACTGTGCCCAGATGAACCTCAGTGTGGGCAACTCAAATTCTGGTTACAGACAGGCAGGGTAGGGTAGGGTAGAAGGCGGCCTTTCCCGCAGGCCTGGCACGTGCCTCGCCTACAGTAATGGGAACCCCATCAGGAGAAGAGCAGCAGACCCACCACCCTCCTGCAGGTTCATCTCTGCATGGGTTTCTTCTCGTCCCTCTGAAGGCGGCACTGTAGGGGGAATACATTACCTTCAGCCCATTTGCTCGTTTATTATGGCCCCCACGGGGTCAGCCTACAGAGCCTCTCAATTATGAATTGCTGGCACTTTCACCGCCGCCCCACTGTGGACCGTCCCGGGCAAGCCCCCCTTCTCCAAACACTCGACCTAATCCACTTTCCCTCAGCTCCTGCTTCATCAGGGGGGCTTTGTGCTTGAACAGCACGGGATGGAGCTGGCTGAGGTTCCCCAGAATCAAGTTCATTGTGCGTTTACGAGATGTGACTCATCTCACACATTCAGCGCTATTTACACTTTAGGTCCCCATATTTTATTCAACCAAAACAAGCCTTATACCAAAGGCTGAAAACACAGCAGTTAGGGTGTGTTTGTGCATGTAAAATATAATTAAACTGCGCCGGAAAAGTGCCGGAACCAGAAACAGCAACAATAATAATGGCGCAGTGATGCTCTTGCCAGATCCCAGAGATCTCTGGGCAACTGAAACTAGTAGGACGTCATGCTGTTCTTAATTGTAATGACCGGAAACAAGTATCTAGTGTTTGGGCAGTGGGAGGTGTCGGCGGTGGTTGGGGATGGATGCGGTGAAGGTCCAAGTGGCCAGCAGTTAGCATATTTATATAGGGGAACCAGAGCAGGCCGGGCCACAGCTGCATCCTCTCGCTGAACACCGCGGTACAATCAGGAGCATGGCGAGATTAATGCCACACTGACAAATGGCGTCGGAAGAAATCCTAACAAAGTGACACTTGAACGCACTCAGCTTGATCGATTATAGTGTAAGGTTTGAGCCGCAGTGTCTCTAATTACCCGATTTTCTGGCTTTTTTGTGAGGAAAGACACTAAATCTCACCAAATTTGCTCAACTGTATCAACACTAGTGAAAGTAATAAAAAGGGATGAAGCCTCCCAGAGGCTCTAGAGAGGAAAAACACTGCCAGGTCTAGTCGAGGGTAACAATTCCTTCCTCTCCTGCATGGCTCCTTCATGACTAACATGCTCTGAAACAGCACGGTCCTACGGGCTTTGCCTCTTGCCTGGCAAATACAAACACAGTATTCTGCAGCCATCTTTCACCTCAGCTCATTCTGTGTTTTTTCTGGACGTCCTAAAGGCAGACATGAGCTGTAGAACGCTGGCATTGCTGCAGGACGTTCGGTCGGCGTGCTCCATCACCACCTGCATAAAATATATAAAACATCTCAAGTTTAAAAGCTCAGGGGATGCGTTTAAAGCTGTACATTTAAATGTAAAATCTGAAATGGACAAAAAACATCAAATCCTGGATGTTTTCCACACAGACACCCCCGAGGAGGTTCTGTGCAGCTCACAAGGAATGTTGAAATGAAAACTTGGACTGAAGATGTTTTATGCAAGCGGCCGCTGGCCTTTAGACACTCTCGCAGCAGGGAGAGCGACATCTGAGCGGCTTCTGAGCCCCAAAGCTCCAGACTGAAGCACTTTATTTACATGTATATCTACTACCTAATTTGCTTTCTAAATGAATTATAAATGTAGGGATGCCAGCAAATGATAAGACTAATTGATGTAATTATCAATATTTCTTCTGGAACTGCAGTCTGAAAATATGTCTCCATGTCTCACAGCTGTTCAGGTGCACATCCTGAAGTCCGACAAGGCCGCAGAGTGGTGGAAGTTCACGGTCAACATCATCTCAGTGTACAAGCAGGGTGAGAACCGAATCCGCCGAGGCGACCAGGTGCTGTGGGTGAGGGCCAAAGACATCGCCTGTAAGTGTCCCAAAATCAAAACCGGCAAGAAGTACCTCCTGCTGGGCAATGATGAGGACACCCCTGGCCAGAGCGGGGTGGTCGCAGATAAGGGCAGCCTCGTCATTCAGTGGAGGGACACTTGGGCCCGACGGCTGCGGAAGTTCCAGCAACGTGAGAAGAAAGGCAAATGCAAGAAGGCGTAGAGGAGGAGAGGGGTCAAAGAGATTACCATCCAGAACTGGACACAGAAAACGGAGGGACCAAGGACACAGCGGGAGCAGGGAAAGGAGAGGACAGAGCTGACCGCCGCTGCTCTGAGCAGAGGGACGAAGAGGACAACCTCTGTGAACAGAGACTAAAGGAGCTCGGCCTGCGGTTTTATCCCTTATTCATTCCCAACCACATTTTCATGGATTTGCCAAATTTGGACCAAGTTCTCACACACACACACACACACCTTTACACACACACACACACACACACACACACACACACACACACACACACACACACACAGTACTGTGAAAAAGTCTTTATCT
Organism: Hydrocynus forskahlii; assembly: GCA_037974365.1. Lineage (NCBI taxonomy): Eukaryota > Metazoa > Chordata > Actinopteri > Characiformes > Alestidae > Hydrocynus > Hydrocynus forskahlii. The sequence continues at coordinate 22,174 of JBBPCX010100780.1, forward strand.
GGGCAGTGAGTGTTTTTGCTTGAACTAATATTAGAATAAATGCATTAATATCATTAATACAGTAAAAAGTCAGTCCTGTGCGATCTCCTCATGGAAGCCCAATGTTAATCACTTGGTTCTGCTTGATCAGTCCTGCATTAGATTAAATCAGAAGCTACTGATGAACCTTCACAGGTCCTGCAGCATCTGGAGGCAAAGAGGAGAAACCTGGACCCAAACCTGTGATTTACTGTTTACACACAAAACTGAACTGGATCCTGTTTTGTTTGTATTTTATTCTCATGCCTTGTTTTTGCACCAGAAAGACACTCACTGCTCCCATGCATACTTTTACACACTGCTGTATATGTGTGCATATGTTATGTATATATATGTGTAGTTTGGGCCCACCCTTGGATTAAAAAAAATTAAATATACAGCTCCAGAACAAAATGAGACAGGTGCAAAAATGTTCAGTTTCTATCTTTTATCGGTGCAACTATTAAACTGAACAGCTTCGCTTTAGTTTTTGAGAACTGCTTACAATATTTCTCATAATTTCCAAATATACATATCGTTCTTAAAAGCATAATTTTATAGGAAATGACACATCAGAATAAGAGAAATGGTGCAGTTTTTACAGAACTTGAATAATTCAAAGAAAACAAATCTCTTGTTTACTCAAACAAACAATTACATTCTAGTAGTGTTTTGCCATCCAGCTGATCACATTGCGAGAGGAGAGTGTTGATTACAGCAGTGTTTTTTATATTTTTCCTCATTAAATAAGATTTGATTCAGGTGATCACTAATCAGTCCCTCATAAAGCAGAATGAGGTGCTTGTGTAT
>JBBPCX010100825.1:0-22995 GCA_037974365.1 Hydrocynus forskahlii
GTATTGTGTGTGTGTGTGTGTGTGTGTGTGTGTGTGTGTGTGTGAGAGAGAGAGAGAGAGAGAGAGAGAGAGCATTGTGTTAATGTGATTCTGTACTGGTGTTCTCAGTTAGTCAGCTACAGTGTACTGTGTGTGTGTGAGAGAGTCGTTTTAGGGCCAGATAGCACTGCATTTTGCTTTGTGTTTGTGCGATCCAGTGGTCGATGTAGTTTTGTGTCTGTAGTGTTACATTTTGGTGGGGCCTGATTGTTCTCGTGTCCTACTGTTCCTGAGGTGACCTCCATCTCTCTCTCTCCTTATCTGGATCTCTCTTTCTCTCTCTCTCTCTCTCTCTCTCTCTCTCTCTCTCTCTCTCTCTTTCTCTGTATCTCTCTCTCTTTCCTTCTCTCTCTTTCTTTCTCTGTCTCTCCCTCTGTCTCTCGCTCTCTCCTCTCTCTGTGTGTCTCTCTCTCTCTCTCTCTCACACACACACACACACACCCCACACACCCACCCCACGCACACACTGCTGTGGTCCTGAGAACGAAGATTGGGGCAGGTTTCTCCTTAAGAGATTATAAAGACACACTCACACACACTGATTATTGTTTATTGTTTGTTGTGTGATTAAAAATGTTTGCTGTTGTGTCTAGAACTGTGTCTGTGTGTGTGTGTCTCTAAAGGCAGTTCTGTAATAACTGCTGTCAATGTCCTCTGTTGTTTTGATTATTGTTATTGTGTAAATATACAGAAGTAGAATAGAGTATAATAGAGCTCATAATATAATAAAATATATAGGTTATTCTGTTATAGTGTAGTGCATTTATAAATAAATATATATATTATCTGATCTGTAGCAGGATGCGGCTGCATCTCGAGGTGCATTGTGGGTAATGTAAAGCCCAGCCTTCTGCAGTTGCAGGAACGCGTGCGCGCGTGTGTGTTTTGTGTTTCTGCGCATGCTCTCCCCGCTTCCTTTGCTCGGGACTGCGGCAGGAGCACGCGGACCGTGTTGTGGAGCGCGCGGAGGACCAGGATGAGCAGCGCGCGCTCACTGCAGGTTCTGTCCTGGAGAAAACTGTACCTCAGCAGAGCCAAACTCAAAGCCTCCAGCAGAACATCTGCACTGCTGTCAGGATTCGCCATGGTGAGGAAACACACAAACACTCATGCACACACCATACATACACACACACACACACACACACACACTTATACATACAGACTCAGACACACCATACATACACACACCATACACACACACACAAGCCTCATCATCAGAACATCAGCACTGCTGTCAGGATTTACCATGGTGAGGAAACACACACATACTCACAGATCACCACCACTGTCAAGATTCACCATGGTGAGGAAACACACACACACACACACACCATACACACACTTTTACATATTTCACATCTCTGTATGCAGCTCTGCAGTGAAAAACACTAAAACCTGTAGAGACAGAGAGAGTGGGAGAGAAAGAGTCTCCTCTAGCAAGTTTAAGTTTAACTGTTTTTTGCTGCTGAACTTCAGAGAGAGACCTCAGGGAACCCACCACACTGGCCACTTTATCAGAAACACCTGGTCGCATACGCACACACACACTGGGCATCGACAGGAAGGTTGCGGTCTCTAACTACACCAGCAAAGAGGAGCTACAGGTGGCCAGGGGTTGTTAAAGGAAGAGGGAAAAAAATCCCCCAGATGTGGTGAATCAGTCGCATTTGGGTCCAAATTTAGATTCTCTCGTTCAGAACTGGAGCTAAGAGGCTAACACTAGAAGTCAGTACCAAACCTTTTACCGTAAACACAAACCCAGAACTTCTCTGGACACTCAAACCACATCCAGCTCTTCTTTTAGATGGATCAGACTTGTGGACGTCATTTAGGACACAGTATGACTTACTGTGAGCTGTAAAAACTTCTTCATTAAGGTGGATCAGACATGGATGTGGTTTAGGACGGTCTGAAGCACGTTTGGTTGGGAATGACCACCAAACAGCACGGACCTGAGGAGAGCAGTAAGTGGGGGGAGGAGATCCACCAAGATTTGTACAATGTGTCATCTGTTAGATACAATATGCAAAAAGACTGCAATATGCAAATGAGCCTCTAACCAGTCAGTGTTTCTGACAGCATGACCAATCACAGCTCTAGGTGATTTACCAGGTGTTCTGATGAATCAAGGTCTTCATGTAATCAGACAAAAGTCTGATTATTAATCTTTAAGCATTAACAACCCTGATTGGCTGAGGTGTTTTTAAAGGGCCCGTATTCTACGTTTTCCTTCTTTTTCATTTATGTGGGTTTGTGAACGAAAAAGATGACCTAATTCATTTTTACACAACCAGCTTCCAACCATTTAATTAAACAGGCTGTTTTTAATACTCCCCCTTTAAGGCTGATATATGTAAACGAGCTCTGTTCTAATTTGTTGAGCTGTATTATTGCAGTACAGGGCTGAAACACTCCTTAGAACCTCAGCATGAATGAGCGAGGCTAAACCTCTGTAGGAGACATGAAAATGTGTTGGTTTTGTGATGTCACAGAAACTGATTTGAAAATTGGTTGTTTTTGCAGCTTGGTTTCCATATATGGACTGTGGGTGGGGCTGTGAATATTTGCAAACTTTGAGCCTTTTTCATTCCAGAAAAATGAGATCAAGCCTTTTGTATATTGTAAGGAATTGCAATTATGATATTTAGCAGTGAAATCGCAGTATTAATATTCTGTCTGTATCCTGCAGCACTGGTTCCAGCTGAGGTTCAGTCTTCATCAGGACAGTCACTGTGTGTGTGTTTGATGTTTAGGTGGCGATGGTTGAGGTCCAGCTGGACACCAGTCATGACTATCCCCCCGGGCTGCTGATCGCCTTCAGCGCCTGCACCACGGTTCTGGTAGCCGTTCATCTCTTCGCTCTGATGATCAGCACCTGCATTCTGCCCAACATCGAGGCCGTCAGCAACGTCCACAACCTGAACTCGGTCCGTGAGTCTCCTCACGAGCGGATGCAGCGCCATATCGAGCTGGCCTGGGCCTTCTCCACGGTCATCGGCACGCTGCTCTTCTTGGCCGAGGTGGTGCTGCTCTGCTGGGTGAAGTTCCTGCCCGTCCGGCCACGGCAGCAGAAGAATGACACCATGCCCGCAGGGGTGGCCGCCGCCATCACCTCCACCTCTATCATGGTGCCCTTCGGGCTCATCTTCATCGTCTTCGCCGTCCACTTCTACCGCTCGCTTGTCAGCCACAAAACCGACCGCCAGTTTCAGGAGCTGGAGGAGCTGGAGGACCTCCAGAATGAACTGGACCAACGGGAAGATGCTTCAGTCCTGCAATCCCCAACCTCACAGTGACCCTGAAGCCCTGGCAGGAGATGGGTTGTTTCCCAGAGGAGGTGCTGAGTCAGCAGAATGCTGGAGGGGCAGGGTTTATAGTGGTCGATCAAGGAAGATCAAATACCAGCTGTGGTTTTATTCATTTCATCTCCTCTGGTGTTCTGCTGTGTTAATATAGCAGTTTTATCATCTTAAATCAGAAACCCCTGAATCACCAAACCTCCAAACATCCAAGCCACCAAACCCCCAAACCACCAAACCTCCAAAACCACCAAACCACCAAACATCCAAACATGCAAGCCACCAAACCCCCAAAACTACCAAACCCCAAACCACCAAACCTCTTAACAATCAAACCTTCATACTCCCAAAACCAAACCCCCAAACCTACAACCCCCAAACACTAAAATCTCCAAAAGCTCAAATCCCCCTAATACTGAAACCTCAAGACCCCAGACCCCCAAACTACCAAATTTCCAAACCCCTGAAACCACCAGTCGTCCAAGCCCCAAACCCCCAATCCGCGAACCCCTAATGTACAGCATAGACACAACTAGCTTTCAGTCTGGAGATCTACACCAATGGATCTTCTGATCCTCTGGGCCAAAACAACAGAGCTAGCATTTATTATTTTATGTTATTTTATCATTTTTAACTGTATTTGATCAATATTTATCTGCTCTGATGTTTTTCCTGGATTCCTGTACTGAACGCACCGTCTACCAATAATTTCGTATCGTGGAACAAATACTGGGATAGAATCATGTAGTTGCCATGGTGGTTACACAGGTTAATATTTTCCCCAAATCATTCCCTCTGAACGTAGGGTGACCTGAATGTGACCTTTGACTCTGGCTTTGTTAGGTAAATCACAGATACTTTATCCCTTCATCCTGAACCAATCGGCCAGTCAGATCCCGCATTGCCCGTCATATTACCCAGACTCCTCTGCAGCTCCTCTGGGAAACTAATCCTGTTTCATAACTGGACCCACCCCTTTCTGCATGTGCATATTTAACATCAGACCTTCTGTCTGTGTGTGTGTGTGTGTCGGTGTGTAAGTCTGAGACTGCGTTTACATTGCAGATCTTACTGCTCAGTTCTGAGTTCTGAATGTTCTGTTCTGCTGGTTTTCTCTCCTGTGTGGGTCACAGTTACAGTCGCATCTTAAAGGGAAACCAAAATTCCCCCATAACTCAGTGTTTTTAAACAGAGTATTCAGAGTGTGTTTGGTGTGAAACGGATGATTGTTGAGACTCTGATTTCACCTCCTCTGTGAAGAATGGAACCAGACGTCTCCAACACAAATCCAGCCGTTTTATTCACTGTTGACCCCCAGTGAAGCTCCATGTGTCTTAGAGTGTTTATATGGATGTTGATGATGGTTAAATAGTGAATCTGAACTAAATCACTTTTATTTGGGAACTATTTTGCCTCACAATGCCTTCATGTATCCCTCCACCATGAATGGGTTTAGTTTTAGGACTAAAACTTTGGTAGAACTATGTCTCAGAACATTGTTCTACCAAAACGTCTCAGAAATGCAGCTCTATAGATTGCAGAGTGACGTTTTCCGTCATGGAACTGACCCCACCTCTGGTAGATCAGGACGTGATTGGCTGATTCCTCTTCATAATAATGCGGGTGATTAATTCAGTCCAGCTCCGGAAACACTGACCAATAGGAGAGTTTGCTTAGTTACAGCTGCCTAGATCCCACAGAGAGAAACATCCTGATTGGATCATTTTTTAAGAATTGAACTCTACCATTTCCAACCAAAATTGAATAATACAGTATAAAAGACTGCAGTTTTTACACTATTTACAGTTTTACAGTTCTGAGGTTCCTGTCCGATAATTTCAGTCCAAGAATCAGATTTGCGCAGTCCTGTAATGTAAACGCAGCTCTATAGATTGTCTACTGCTGTAAGGACGATGATGATGTTTACAGGTTCACCAGAGAAACACTTTTTGAACGGTTGATGGTTATTGTGCTGTTTTTTTTTTATCCCCCCAGACAGACAGTATTTTATTCCAGCAGCAACTCGTACCTGTAGTTTCTATTAATATTGTCTATATCTGGTTCTGTGTTGTTTGGTATGTTATTGTGTAAATCTTCACCCAGCTGTTGTGCTTTTATTTATATATCAGTTTCTTCAGACTCAAACCTGCTTTAATCGAGTCCTTCAGAGCCCTCAGCTCTGTCTTATGAATATTGTTGCCAAAAGACTGGTCGTAATGTTTACTGTTTGTACTGATTTTATTGATTTTTGATAGAGAAGGTTCAATCTGGCAAGCACTTTATCGAAGGTCAGTGTTTACAGAAGCATTTTGATAATGGGTAAAAGTCTCTTGTGTTGAACAACAGGGCTAATCCTGAGGAAATTAATTTAAATTTAATTTAGGTGTAACACTAACATCCTGTTTATATCTGTCCTAAATTATCTTCATCAGAAGGTCCTCAGTTCAACCCCCAAGGCAGTCCTCTCTATAACTGTCCTCTCTGTCTGTGGGTGGGTAGGGTGGTCCTCCTTCTCCCCTATCGTTCAGTAAAACTGTCCTCTGTCTCACAGCATGGGTGGGGCAGTCCTCCTTCTCCCCATCACTCCTTATAACTGTCCTCTCTCTGGGTGGGTGGGGCGGTCCGCCTTCTCCCCATCACTCCTTATAGCTGTCCTCTCTGTGTGTGTAAAAGAGAGGAGGATCTGGCAGCACAGTGAGTTTAACAGTAATTTTGATCATTAGTGGGTTGAAGTGTGGATGTGTGTGTGTGGGGGGGGGGGGATGACCTGAAAACATCTCTGTTTACATGATCCCGTGGTTTTTACTGCCAGAAGCAATTACAGTTATTACTGTTTACATGGAGCAGTGGAGCCACTTTTGTACTGTTTTAGTGTGTGAGAGAGAGTGTGTGTGTGTGTCCGCATGCAGGGTGATGATGGATTAGCTGTAACACCTTTTTCATTCATTTATCATAATAAAGTGAATCTGATGTGGAGGAGTGTTTATATTTGTGTGTATTTGTGTGTGTCTGTGTGTGTGTGCGTGTGTGTGTGTTTCTGTCACAACATGGAGGAAAAAAAACATCTGAGAGAAGCTCTAAACGTCTGTGCTAATAATCTGATCGCTAAAACACTTACACTTAAAATCTGAACAGTAAACAGTGTTTCTGGGGACAATTTCATGTTTATTTAGGTTTATTTTTTACATGGACGTGAGAGGATTAATGAATGTGTATGGATGTATGTATGCATGAGTGAATCGGTGTTTGTATATGTGTGTGTCTGTGTGTGTGTGTTGATGAGCCGTTCTGCCTGGTTTTATTAATCCTCTCTGATCTGAGAGCAGCTCTCCAGCCCCTCCCTCAGAACACACTCAGGGTCCTTCAGCTGCACCTGAGAACAGAACACACCTGGATCACACACACACACTCCTACACTATTCTCCTTCCGGTACAGGAGAGGTGCATCTCTGGTCCTGAAGGTCTGGTGTCCAGGACAGTTTGGTGGTTCCTCCCATAACACTTGCACTAATCCTGGAAAAGATGAGATGATCCAGGTGTGTTTGAGCAGGTAAATCACCAACCTGTGCTGAACAGCAGACTAGGGTTGAGGACTGGACTTGGATTCCCCTGTTAGAAAGCATTATAGAGCTCTTCCTACATGAACCAACTGAAGTAAATATCACCCCCTGTGCTCCCTGTGCTTCCAGTCTGTCAGAATGACCATGAGGATCATACACGGTAAATTTGACAGTGCTGGATTAACTCTTAAAGAGTTGATTTTAACACTATTTCTGTGCATTTTTGGTCCCATTCAACTTAGTGTTAAAATTACACTAATAATAGTGTTAAAAGTTAATTTTACACTGGATGGTGCTAGAAAAGAACACTACCAGTGTTGACAGTTACACTTAATATTGGTGATATGATTTAACACCCTACTCTAGGGGCTATTTAACACTTACAGTATTAAAATAAACTCTTAAAGTGTTCATTCAATTTAACGCTCCAAATTTTACACTATTGATTTTACTGTGTACGAACATTATACTCCGCTCCTAAAGATCCAGCACAGTTGGTTCCTCTTGAAACACTCACTAAACCTGGTGAAGAACAGGTGAGATGATCCAGGTGTGACACCTTCACCTTTAACCTTCTGCACAGTTTTGCTTTAGTGGTCCTGCATTAAAGTGTAAATTAAAACATTTACTGTAAATGTGATATTTGGGTGGAGTTACACTGGTGGGTGTGGTCTCTGCAGTGGGAGGCAGTGGAATGTCCACACCTGAGAAAACACCTGCATCACTGCCACACCTGTCTAGATGTGAACCTACACTAGCAATGAGGGCCCACTGTGTTCAGACTGTTCAGTGTGTTCAGACTTTTCATTGTGTGTTCAGTCTGTTCAGTGTATGTTCAGTGTGTTCAGTATCTTCGGTGTGTGTTCAGTATCCTCAGTGTGTGTTCAGTATGTTTGGTATGTTCAGTGTATTCAATGTGTTCGGCGTGTTCAGTATGTTCAGTGTGTTTTGTGTGTGTTCAGTATGTTCAGTGTGTTTTGTGTGTGTTCAGTATGTTTTGTGTGTGTTCAGTATGTTCAGTGTGTTTAATATGTTCAGTGTGTGTTCAGTGTGTTTAGTATGTTCAGTGCGTTTGTGTGTGTTCAGTATGTTCAGTGTGTTCAGTATGTTAAATTTTTTCAGCATGTTCAGTGTGTTCAGCGTGTTTAGTATGTTCAGTACGTTCACTGTGTTCAGTGTCCATTTGAATAATTTGCATTTCCAGTTAGATGCCAACTGCATTTTGTTATTTAAGTAATTTTTTGTTACTTATGGTTGCTAAAGACTTTATTAGCAATAATGTCTAATCTAACCTAATTTAAAGGTTAGAATAAACTTTATTGCTAATAAATAATAAAAAAACAGTATGTTGTGCAACACTGTTTTCCATGACATATAAAATAATATAATAATATGACAATAACATAAAAATGTGTAATAATAATGTTTTGTAATTATGTTTGAAATGTACAAAACAGGTGGAGTGATTGTGTGCTGAGTTGTGATTGGTGGTCTGGGTGGGCGGCTGTGTTTCTAAATTTTGGTAATGTGTGATCTAGATTCATCCACACAGTCAGAGGTGGCCACACACTGAAGTTTAGGGGTTTAAAGTGAGGCTCACCTGAGGGAGGGGGAGGGACGTGGGAGTCACTGCCTGCTCTCTTTCGAAGTCACACACCGTCCCGCACTTTGCCACACCGTCCACCCAGAACCCTTCGTGCAGCAACCCTTTGTCCCGGAACCAAAACCGCCCGGGTCCGTGCTTCTGACCGTCCTTCCAGCCACCCTCGTACCTGTTCTTATTTGCTTTAACACACACACACACACACACACACTTCAGTCCACAATGCTAGATAACAGTGAGTTGTACAGGCTCAGAAACCGCATAAACAAGTCTATTAGAGAAACAAGAGACATGCAAACACTTTGTTTAACCTTATGCATTCTGTTCCACCTGAAACGTCTGCACCATTTAAGGTGGAAAATTAGAATGTGCATGTGTGTGTGAGTGTGTGTGCGTGTGTGTGTGTGTTATACCGAGTTTCAGAACTCCGTGTCCGTGTGGTTTGTTCTTAAGCCACTCTCCTTCATAAACGTCTCCATTTGGGAAGAACATTCTGCCCCAGCCGCTTCGCTGATGCCCCGCCCACTGACCCTCATACCACGAATCAGGGCCATAGAACTGCGTCCCAAGACCCTAAACACACACATACACACAGACATGCACACAGACACATTTATTCACATTTAAGGAGAACATTTAATGGAAAAACAGATATTTCTCACTTTTAAAAATAAGTTTGACACACATGACACAGTCCCACTCATTCAGCCTAAGGCATCTTAGACACACCCATTCAGCCTACAGCAACTTAGCCCCGCCCATTTAGCCTACAGTATCTTAGCTCTGCCCATTCGTTTACAGCATCTTAGCCCCTCCTATTCAGTCTACAGCCATTTAGCCCCGCCCATTCAGCTTACAGCAGTTTAGCCCTGCCCACTCAGTTTACAGCAGTTTAGCCCCGCCCATTCAATCTACAACATGGAGAGCAAATTACAAACAGGTAAAGTGTGCTGTGGGCCCATTAAAAGGAGGCGTCTGTCTCACCTCCTTCCTGTCGTTCTTCCACTCCCCCGAGTACACCTTTACATATTTATCAGTGAGGGGGTGGAGTTTACTCAGAGTTCCAAACCCCTCCCGTTTCCCACACCTCCACTCGCCATCATACAGCACTCCAGCCTTCCGCCACACCTGAGTCCCGGTACCTGCAGAAACACTACAGTTACACACACATACACGCGCACAGCAGGCCCTGCCCAGAACATAAGTGTGTGTGTAAAGTGAGGTACTGCAGTGTCGCATTAGACTGAAAGGGGCTTTCGCTGTAAAGATTAACCTTACTGCAGTACAACACAGTGGGCAGAGCCTAGAGAGGGGAGTTCGGACAAAGTGATCTGAGGCTGCATCCAAATCCACACTCTGTTGAGTGGATTCCTCCACATTTATGATTTCACAGAAACTGACTCTAGATCAGCGCTCCTGCTCTTGATGCGGTTTATGAAAACCCTAACCCTAACCCTAACCCTGTTGTGTAAAAAGGCGCCACAGCGTTCGGCTCCACACTTCAGTTCATTTTTACAGTGCACAGTAAATCATCCTGTGTCCTAAACCACATCCACAAGTCTGGTCCACCTTAAAGGGCCAGGTTTCCTTTGTCAGATGAAAGAATCTGTAAGAGTACATGTCTGACATCCTATTATTATTACTAGTTGTGTGGTGATGCAGAGTCAAATTCTAGACTGTCCTTTAACTTTAAATGCACTCTTTCACTCTTTAATCATTTAACCCTCTGGCCCTCCTGAGGGACATTTTTGTCCACTTCACTCTCTTTTTTTTGATAATTTTAACTGTGTTAATACGTATGGAATGAAACTTCCCAAGGGTCTGGAGTTTTTTCTGATCTTTATTTTTAACTTCAGCTCATTAAATATATCAATAATATGCTCCATACATCCAATTGTAACACTCGACACTCTCGTGGCCACTTTTGGCCAGTTGAAACCCACGAAAACTACATTTTTTTATTTCTTGTTATTTACACTTTTAAATCATAAAATTTAGGTTGAAATGCTTTCATTCTAAACTCAACACTTGAGAAATGTAGTTTTTAGTGTTTTCTACCAGATTATGTCATTTATCCATTTTTGGCCATTTTGACATAGGTGTGACCTTAAGGATGTCAGATAATGGTTTTGTGTTGGTGCATGAAAATAAAATTCAGTGTTGCTGTTAATCAGTTACACATTTCAGATTTGTTCCATTTTTGGCCCCAGCAGCATTGAGAATAGAGAAAATGGCCGTTTTTGAGGTTGTTCAGTAACGAGTGCACTGTGCAAACAAACGTATTTGAAGGATTAAAAAAAACCAAAGGAATAGATATTTGATACTTATGACGAGGACTGATGTTAGTTAAAAACTTTATATAGTAAAAATAGCAAAAAACTATATAACAATATATAACAATTATATATAAATATATAGCCATTATATAACATATTATATAAAATTGCTTGCTTGTCCAAAAATGGATAAATGACATAATCTGGAAGAAAACACTAAAAACTACATTTCTCAAGTGTTAAGTTTAGAATGAAAGCATTTAACCTAAATTTTATGATTTAAAAGTGTAAATAACAAGGAATTAAAAAAATTTAGTTTTCATGGGTTTCAATTTGCCAAAAGTGTCCACGAGGACGCTGAGTGTATAGTAAAAACGAGGAGGGCCAGAGGGTTAATAGCTCCTTTGGTATCTAACACTTGATCCACAGTATAAAAAATATTAATCAAAAATAATTCTGAAAAAATATTTCTGGCTAAGAAAGGAACTTAAATGGTGAACATACTGGAAATTTGAAGAAAGGAAAACAGTCAAGAATAGTGACTGTAGTTTTTGTAAAAAACATTCAAATGTGGAAAATCTCAGTGTGTGCCAAAACTTTTTGTAGGTCTTAGGCCCTCATGAGTAATGATATTTGTATGTTTTTATAGATTGTAGTATTGATTCCCACTGGGTACATACATACATACATAAACACAAACATTTATATTTCTATGTAGTGCAGAGGATTTTATTTTTATATTATACTGTTATATGGTACAGATTTTATAGGTTTTGCTGCTTCGACTTTCTTGTCTTGTTCTGTCCACTTTGCTGTATTACAGGATTACAGGATAACCTCAGAATAATTCAGATGTATTAAGATTAATTTGATAATGCCGCAGTGAGTGTGTGAGTGTGTGTACCGTGTTTTTTGTTGTTCAGCCACTCTCCTCTGTATTCCTCTCCGCTCACCCAGAACACCGTGCTGCGGACTCCGCTCCGCTCCGCCGCTTTTTCCCACAGTTTCACCAGGGGCTCGGGCTTCGGACGGGCTTTCAGGAGAGGCATCACTCCCACACACACACCACACACTCTTCCTCAGACTCCCCACACTCCTCAAACTCCACACACACTCCAAACACGCTCCCTCAGACTCCACACACACACACATACACACACGCAGACCTGCTCAGAGTCTGAGTTAAAAGAACCGCTCTGTGTGTTTCGGGTCGTTTTTGAGCTCCTAGACTGTGTATGCGTTTGCTGCGTATCCTAGCAACAAATCAGTAAACATCCCGGTCGTGTTCCAAATCGCTCAACAGTGCTGGTTAGGAGTGCACACTTCCTACACACTACACAATACACACTAGACACTACATACTACATCCTACACACTACATACCACACCCTATACGCTACACACTACATACTACACCCTGCACACTACACACTATACACTACATACTTCACATTACACCCTACACACTACACTCTACGTACTACACACGACACCCTACACACTGCACTCCAACACGCTACACACTATATACTACACCTTACTCACTGCACACCCTACACACTGCACACACTACACACACTACATGGCACGAAAACCAGAGGACGCCAGTGAGTCCACAGTGACTGGGAACACATGGCGACAAATATTAAAGGACCCATACCATTAGAAACTCTTCTCCTATTTTAATAGTAACAAAGTTCAGTGTAAACACTGTAATTTTTATTTGAGGACACAAAAGCTGAAGAATCAGCCCATTTGGCCTTGTGCCTACATAAGGTACAACACATTTACTAATGTCATCAGTTCAGCTCTGCCCTTTTGGCCTGAATTTATAAGAAATTTGTCACAGCCAATGAGATCAGAGCTCATGTACATAGACCAGTAACAAACAGTCTGTTCAAGAGACGATGGAAATGGTGCAGAAAAGAATTCAGACTGTTTTTGGTTCCTAAAACGACACCTTGTAAGTGGAGCTAAGGAAGGAAAAAGAGACATAAAAATGTAGGATTTTATTTTATTCGCTTATTTTGTAGCTTGCTGTTCATTTATGGACTGAATGGAGCTTAGGATGGAACTAGAACTTAAAAGAGATAGGACTTTTTTCAATTCATTTTTTTTTGTAGCTTGTTGTCTATAGATGGACTGTATGGAGCTTATGGAGGAAACAGAACTCACGCGTGAACACAACAATGTAAAGCATTTAACTTATTCACCAACTGAGGCAGTGGGCCACTGGAGAGCAGTATGTGGGAATAGTACTTTGAACAAGGGTACCTCAGTGGTATCACTAGCAGTCCTGGGAATCGAACCCACGACCTTCTGATCACAGAGGCAGCTCTCTAACCACTAGGCCACCGGCGAAACCACCATGCCAGAAAAGTGATACCGGTCTACCAAGGTGTTACAAGGAATCCTCGGACCTGTACTGATGTAGTGTGTTTGTGTGGCCTCCGCCCGGCAGGGGTCACTTCAGTGCAGAACGGGACCGGGGGCGCGCTCCAATACACGAGTATCGCTTTTCTGGCACTGAGCTCGTGGCGAGGGGTATCCGCAAGCTCGTGATTGGGTTCTAAGAGCGAGCAGGGGGACAGGGTTCTAGTCACTACGGGAGAACTCACCCAGGAGGAGGTGGGGCGCTCTACAGCGCGTTTGCCGTGGAGGGCGCGTGGAGGGCGCGTGGAGGGCGCGAGGGAGTGTGTTGGGACGCGTGCGGCGCATGCAGGAGCGGACGGCTGCGCTGCAATGTCGCTCCGGCGCTTCGAGACGGACTGGCTGGAGATGGAGCGGGAATACCAGCAGCTGCAGGTCCGCGTGCACAGACACACCGCCTGTTTACCCCTTTACATGTTTATTTCCACTTTAACACCACTAAGCAAAAAAGGGAACTTTTATAACAGCTGTCCTAACTCACCTCTTACCCCCAGCTAAGTGCTGTTAGCCTGTTAGCCCGCGTGCTTGGCGTTTCATCACCAGCAGTACAGCTCCGGACTCCTGACTCACTGCTTTCAGAACAGTTTTACAGCTCAGGCGTAAATAAACAACACGACTGATCAGACCGACCCCCACGGCAGCCAGGATCAGGGGTCACCTAGTGACCCAGCCTGAGTTTGAACCTGTTAGGAAACCCAGAGAACCTCCAGCTCACATCAGAAATAAATGATCTTCTTATATGGATATTTCTGAAGTCCTTTAGAAGAAAAGAGGAGCGAAATTAAAAAATCAACTTAAGACAGAAGTTCTTTTGCTGTTCTCATAGGCTTCTCATTTTTCTTCTCTTGTTAACCTTATGGATCTTAAAACTGTCTGGCTTTGGTAGTTTTGGCACTTGAATTTGATCTCTCAGACAAATTTCAGATGTTGTACGGACTAATTTTTAAGAAAAAGTAATCTTTTGAATCTTTTGGTTGATCTGAATGTCTAAGACAAATAAAGATCAGAGCAGTCAGAACATTTTCATTTTAAGGTCGTAAACTGGGATCGGGCTGAGATTAGAGGAGGCTCTTTCTCGGGCGCTGAATTTAAGAAGTGGGAGAAAATGGTCAGAATCTCATGTTGTTAAATTGAGCTCAGTTTGTTTAGGAGGAAAAGGTCAGACAAGAGAAGTCTTATTCTGTATTTTCCTTTAATCTTGTCAGTTCAGCTTTTGTCAGACATGATCTTTGTTTCATCAACTGTCTCTTATCTGTAGGCATCTCAAATGTGTTCTCAGATCGGGTTCTGCTGATAAAAATGTTCCTTGTTTTGTAGGAGACCCATAAAGTGTACAGGCAGAAGTTGGAGGAGCTGACTAGCCTGCAGGCTCAGTGCAGCAGCGCCATCTGCAAGCAGAGGAAAGGTCTCCGAGAGCTCAGACAGACGCTCCACAAGTGGGTGCCGGGTCAGGTTGGGCTGGGTGGTGTCTGGAGGTCACTGTGATGGACAGAGTGTGATTGTGTTTTTCTTTCGTGTCCAGATGTGCAAAAACATGTGACGAGAAGGAGTCGGCGGTGGTGCAGGACTTGCAGACGCAGATCAAAGAGAAGCAGAACGTCTTCTTCGATATGGAAGCATATTTACCAAAAAAGAATGGGTGAGTTCAGTTCACCGCCTGTCCTCCATTATACAGGTTTATTAATAATACAGCAAATGAAAACAACAGGGCCTCACCCACACCAGGCACATCATGTGCTTTGGATGGTCCAATCACGAGAGGACAGTTCGGATGCGAATAGCACGTTCCTACAAGTACACAATTTGTGAGGTTAAAAAAAAACGACTCAGTTGCAAATATGTATAGTTGCGTATGCATGCAACTGTACCTACATAACTTGCGTACCCAAGTTTTGCCCCGCCCACTCAGTCTGAAGGAGTGTCTCAGCCGTAACTGGTTTTGGAATGAGCCAGCCAATCAGAACAGAGCTCATTAACATGTGTCAGTCTTGAAGGCACAGTGACAGAAACCGTCTGATCTGGGGTCAGGCATTCGACCTCCAGTGTGAACTCTTAAAGCGCCACTGAGACTAGGTGTTCAGCTCTGCTGTTTGAGTGTGTGAGCAATCTTTAGTGTGTGTGCGCGTTTGTGAGGGTGAGAGTGTGTGTAATCGATGTGGTGTAAACGTGTCTAACATGTCTAAATGGGGCGTGAGGTCCTATCCTCCTCAGGAGGGGTGGAATGTTGGCAGCAGGTCTGCTGAACGTTCCGTTACAGGCCTGAACCTGCTGTTCTCTCTGTTCACCCAGCTCTCTCTGTTCTGTCTGTTCTCTCTGTTCATTCTGTTTTCTCTGTGTTCTCTCGCTTCACCCAGTTCTCTTTTTTGCTTCTGTTTTCTCTCCCTGTTCCCCGTGTTCTCTGATCTCCCGGTTCTCTCTGTGTTCTGCAGGTTGTACCTGAACCTGGTCCTGGGGAATGTGAATGTAACACTGCTGAGTAACCAAGCAAAGTAAGTTGTTCAGAATCACCTGCAGTCTGAAGGTCCACCTGCTGGACACGCCCCTCACCTGATCCCTCCCTGTCCAGGTTTGCCTACAAAGATGAGTATGAGAAGTTCAAGCTTTATATGACCATCATCCTGATGTTCGGTGCCATATCCTGCCTGTTCCTCCTCAACTACCGGTGAGTCTGGCATTTCTGCCTTAATCCACCTTAAATTGGCTTAAACCGCCTAAAACTGCTTTAACCCACCTTAAACTGCTTTAAACAGCCATAAACCGCACAATAACGAAAACAACACTGCACCTTCGGCCAAACTTGGGGCCTCAAATCCTTCAGCACAGCCTAGGATCGCCTTAACCTCTTAAACTTCAAATCCATTTTCCAGACTGCAGTACCCAACTTTAAAAGCTCACTGTTCCCTCATACTTTGGTCCTTTTGCGTGTGGTTGGTCTCATTTGAAAGCTAAGACCCTGAAGTTTCATGTGCAGGAGAAAACATTGGCATTGTAAAGAGGCCTGAAACACTTTTAGGTCATAGCCACAGGCCTTGTCAACTTATGTTCAAAAATTGAGCACAACGAATAAAAAATGAATATTTTGGTTTTTTTTAGTACAGGCAGACATTTGGAGACTCCAAAGGACCTTTTGGTTACCACTTCAAAACCACTTCAGCTGTATTAATTATCTTGGTCTATAATGAAAGACAACCCTTTGAGGTGTTTTGTGCACTGTTATGAGCCCCTTTGACTTGTCATAAGTGTGTATTTTTGGAATTCGCGGCTTGGAATAGGTCAAGGACATTTCTACTGAGTGCAAAGTACATTTTTTATTTGTGCAAAATAAAGAATTATAAAATGTAAAACTATAAAATATAAAACTATAAACAAAATACAAATAGAAAAAAGAAAAAACTCCAAATAGAAAAACTACAAATAATAAAATCTCTAGAGAAATAATAAAACTATATATAAAATAAACAGCTATTTACAAAATATTTACATATAACATTACACAACTATTTACAAAATATTTACATATAACATTACACAACTATTTACAAAATATTTACATATAACATTTACTAATTCTTTGCATTGTGCCACTGGTAGTAGCAGTCTCTCTGAGACATTGCAGCTGTGGGAGTCTTTTGGTCACCATTTGCACAGCTCCTCCTTCGTCCTCTGCAAAATACGCTGGCCTCTGGAGCTCCTGGTCCGAGTCACTTTCGGATTCCCTAAAATAGCAAAATAAATCTAAAACCCCGCTGAAAAATATCAGGCACTAACCCACGTGACCACATGCAGTTACAGTGTGACGACCCCCATCCCCCCCAAACACGCACACAAAAGAAAAACTCCCTGGCAGTTTTATCACAATGTAGTCAACTTATAAATCAGTTTATAAATCAGTGTCATAACTTCAATGTAGTCACAGCAAAGCCTCCGCCACCATGTGTTAGCTCTTTTTTGTCCTTTTTGCCATGATTCCAAAACACAAAATTCACACAGATAGGCAGCTTCTTTACACAGCAGGAGCGCACTGAGGGGGCATTTCTGTTAGAACTGGAACGCGAAGGCGGAGCGGGTCAACCCACACCGCACTGGAAAGGTCTATTGATTGGCTAAACGGCTGAATACTGTAAATTATGGCCACGGTCATTGGTCCGAGTTAATGTCCGTAAAAGCTAGACCAATCTGAAGCTGTTCCGTGTACTGAAATGAGTATTCTTCCGCTTCTGTGCGTCACAGAAACGTGCGGGAGGGCTCTTTCCAATCCTAAGGCCTTCAGCTATTGGCTAAAGAAAAAAGGTTCAAAAGCCTATAACAACTTAGAACCACATTAAACCGACTAAAAGCACCTTAATCTGAGAGAGAGATGAGTAGAACCTGGGACATTTTAAATGCTCTCAGAATCAAAAAACGCATGAAAATGTGTGTATCATTACACTGAATCTACACAGAGACGAGCAGACGCCTCATTGGCTGATTTTGCCTGTTACTATGATACGTCAGCGCCGCCAACACACTGTTCGGGGCAGGACCAACCCATACACTAATGAGGATAAAATAACATTACTTAGCTATTAAACTTATATTTATATCATAGATAGATGTCCTGTCCATTAGACCCACTTCAGACACACCACTTTCATCTTAAAAACAGCTTTTCCTTAATTCTATTTAACTATAAATAAAAACAGTAAAAACTCTCCTTTAAAAAGTGCTGCTTTATTTCAGTGGACACACACACGCAAACACACATAGATATAGAAGTGTTTTTAAAGGGACACGCTGACTGGAGTAATGATGAGCAAGCCAGGGGGGTTTAGCATTCTGGAACAGCATTCAGGAAACCACATGTTCATATCAATAAATATTTCTGTTAGTCCCATGAAAGTGTAAAAATGAAGATCAGCAATCAATTGCATAGATTAGTAAAATTTGTTAAATGAATAAATAAAGCCCTCAAACAAAATTGTTTTGCAGGATGTTAATATTCTCAGCATTTTTAGGATCAGTGAAGCATCTTTGTTTTTCCGTCTGTGGATTAAAATGATTATTGTATAAGTGATCATTATGTAAATAGTTATTATATAAATGATTATTGATGCTATAATAAAAGACGTTTGACTTTCTGTTCCCTGATGTGTTTCAGTGTGACGGATGAGATCTTTAATTTTCTGTTGGTTTGGTACTACTGCACTCTGACAATCCGTGAGAGCATCCTGATGACCAATGGCTCCAGGTGAACACAGGACACACTCCACACACACACACACGCACACACACACACACACACTCACTCACTCACTCACTCACTCACTCCACACATTCTGACCAACCATGAGAACATCCTGATGACCAGTGGCTCCAGGTGAACACAGAACACACATTCACACTCCACACTCACTCCATGCACACCCACACTCCTCATCCTGATCCAGGTGAGCCCAAACCACTCACATGTGCTGTGCACACTCTTCACACACTCCTCTCTCGCTCCGCTCTTGCCCCTCCACACACTTTAGTGCCTGGAGATCAAACTCACTTCTGTTCCAGACAGTGGGTGTGAATTTTTTTTTTTTTTTTGGTTGTGTGTGTTTAGTCTTTATTGTGGGTCATCAGAGATTGTGTGTTTTCCCCCCTCAGGATTAAAGGCTGGTGGGTCTCACATCACTACGTTTCCACCTTCCTGTCGGGAGTGATGCTCACATGGTGAGATTCCTCTGAACATTACAGATTATAGAGCACTTTTAGAGCATGATAGAGATTACAGAGCACTTTTAGAGCATGATTGAGATTACAGAGCACTTGTAGAGCATGATAGAGATTACAGAGCACTTTTAGATCATTATGAATATCTAGAGCCCTTTTAGGGCATGATAGAGATTACAGAGCCCTTTTAGGGCATGATAGAGATTACAGAGCCCTTTTAGAGCATGATCGAGATTACAGAGCCCTTTTAGGGCATGATAGAGATTACAGAGCACTTTTAGATCATTATAAATATCTAGAGCACGTTTAGATCATTATAAATATCTAGAGCACTTTTAGGGCATGATAGAAATTGTAGAGCACTTTTAGAGCATGACTTTTTAAGTGCTTTAGAGGTGAAACAGTGTCAGAACCCCCCACTGTCCCACTGTCCCACTGTTCCTGTAGTGTATTACAGTCTGCCAGAATGATGGTGAGGATCAGATGAACATTATCTTCAGTGACTGTTGTTGCGTCCTGAAATGCTTCTGTACCCTGACTGTTCTTATTTTCTCTTTTAGGCCTGAAGGGCCAATTTATCAGCTGTTCCGGAGTCAGTTTCTCGCTTTTTCCATCTACCAGAGTAAGTTCACCCACAGCACCCAGCCTGCAGGTTTTCTCTTCACTTGGGTGTTTGTGTCTGTGTTTGACTGTTGTTGGTTGTGTTGCAGATTTTGTGTTTGTGCTGTGTGTTTGATAATTGTCTGTGTGTGTTGCAGGTTGTGTGCAGTTTCTGCAGTATTATTATCAAAGTGGGTGTCTATATCGGCTCCGTGCGCTGGGTGAGAGGAACCAGCTGGACCTGACCGTTGGTGAGCTGATCTACTGTACACTCAGAACATCAGCAGCACAGACCGTCACTGTGCTGCTCAGACACTAGGGGGCACTGAATGGAGGGTCTATAGAAATGTAACTGTTTTATAAACATTTTTTCTTATTATACTGATTAGATTGTTCTTTTACTAAACACAGCAGCATGAAATGTTTACGTTTACAGCATTTAGCAGATGCTTTAATCCAAAGCGACCTCCATTCCCTAACTACAGGGGACAGTGGTCCAGTATCCCTGGAGCAACTTGGGGTTAGGGGTCTTGCTCAGGTGGTGGTATACTGAAGGTAGGATTTAAACCCATGACCTCTTGGTCCAGGGGCAAGTATCCTACCCGCTAGGCCACCACCATTTTTATAGCTTTCTAGCAGTTTATTTATTTTATCAGTTCGCGTGAATTGCTTCACTCTGATGAACTGATCAGAGGTACAGTAATGCTGAGCAATCACCTCTCAGTAGCAGTAATGATAACCAATCAGCTCTCAGTAAGAGTAATGTCTACTTTAGCCATTTAGCTTTCTGTAGTGCCCTCTAGTGCCAAGTGATGATTATTTATTTTGGTGAAAGTGAAAGTTCTACTGTTCCTGCAATCTTGATCCTGCATCACTGTTCAACCAATCACTGTCCTCTGATGCCTCCACTGATGCCACTGAGTGCCATGCCTGATTCTGAACTGCACTTTACAAGGCAGAACCATAAGCCATAAAGTAAAATAAATAAAAACATGCTGTAAGTGTTTGTTTCTTTGTTTGTTTTGCAGAGGGGTTCCAGTCATGGATGTGGAGGGGTTTAACTTTTCTCCTGCCGTTTCTCTTTTTTGGACATGTGAGCACAGTGCTAATGCTAACACTAACTAAACACCAGCCTGTGTCTTTAGTTAAAGGAGTACAGTACTGTGTGTTATAGTGTGTGTACTTACCATCAGTGTGTTTTGTATAGTTTTGGCAGCTGTATAATGCAGTGACTCTGTTCCGGTTGGCGGCACGGGATGACTGCAAAGAGTGGCAGGTAAAACACACACTGACTCACTGTTCAGTTTTCTGATTTATACACTTATATAGAATATGACAAATAGATGTAGTTTATATGTATGGTTGTGTAATAATAAGGAAATAATGATAGTGTACTACAGTCACATACACTAACTTATCAGTAAGCTATACTGATGAGTATGAAAGTGTGTCTGAGAGATGCTGTTTAACTGGATCAGTTTCTCCTGTTTGATCTTTTATTCTTCTGTTGCATTTTTAGTTTTTATTTAAGTATTTTTCTCTTTTTTTTTCTAACTACCAGTTGTTTTCTTCCTGTATCATTCTCTTAAAAACTGTTTTTATAAGATTGTTTTGTTATTATTATCTTATTATTATTAATACCAATAATAGTCTTCCTGTTGTTATTAAAGCGAATAGTTTTTTTCTCTGTCCTGCAGGTGTTCATGCTGGCTCTGACATTCCTGGTGCTGTTCCTGGGGAACTTCCTGACCACAGTGAAGGTCGTCCATCAGAAGGTCCAGAAGAACCAGGAGAAGAACCGGGAGAAGGACCAGGAGCACAAGAACGAGTGAAATGCTCGTTGTCGGCCACTGAGAGGTGCTGTGGACCTCAGCGGAGTTACAGCTGCAAACACTACAGAGACTGTAGTCCTGAGGGTCCTGAGGGTCCTGATGGCCCTGCTCTCATTTCTCTCTTTTTTCTGCTGGGGTCTCGCTGGTGTGTCTGAACTGTAGTCTGGGAGCCGGAATTCAACGCACTTCGGCATTGTAGACACTGTAGCTTCAAGCGAACAAACCGCAGTTCCTTTCGGGTCAGTGCATGATTGTTTACATAGAACCACAGGTCCACTTTATTCTGCAATGTGCTGGGAGATACTGGTTAAGGGACAAAGGGACATTGTGTGTGTGTGTGTGTGTGTGTGTGTGTGTGTGTGTGTGTGTGTGTGTGTGTGTGCGCGCGTGCGTGGTGTGTGTGTCAGATTCTGCTGCTGATGCTGTACAGGTACATGATGTTGAATAAATGCTCAGTGTTACTGACCGTCTCCCAAGCCGCTGAGTGTCTGTCTGCTTACTGACCATGATCCCCATGCAGCACCTTTACTGCCCCCCCCCAACACCCTAAAACATCCCAAAACACACCAGAACACACCAAATGTAAACACAGCACGGTCAGCCTGACCTTGTCTCTGCTAACCAGGTTCACACACTCAGACTGGGGTCAGTACTTGGTTCGAAAGTTGAGAAGTTTATACACTCTCCAAATGTTTGTGTGAATGTAAGTAAACATGCCCTATTGATTGACTGTAAAATATTCTGACACACAGGTCCTATTTATTATAACCATGTTTGTGCATTTATCTTCAGACCCACAGCTCTAGCTGAATTAGCATTAGCCTGGTTGGTGTCAATTTTTTTAAACATGTTCTCATTTTGGTCTGAAGTAAGTAAAGTGGCCCCTTGACGTCACGTGTGAACACACCACACCACACAGTGTGGTCATTGTGAAATTCTGTCTCTACATTTAACACATTTAACCCATTCAGCAAATGAAGCAGTGGGCAGCCAGGAACACAGCGCCCGGGGAGCAGTGTGTGGGGATGCTCAAGGGTACCTCATACAAACATGCTTCAGTTTACGGTTCAGGATAGCGGGAAAAAGTACAGTGTCAGAAACCACTTTAACAGAGACCCTGAGCTCCGCCACACCTCCACATGCTCTGAGACTCTGATCTGCAGGACTTCCTCTGCATCAGCCTCTCCTTCAGGTTTCTGTTCCACCATAAATAGTGAGGCGTTCACATTTTGGTAAGGTTTAAGGTGGAACTGAAAATGAATAAGAAGCTTCACTCCCAGATCTGAGAAGAGCGTAATGGTTCAGGCTTTTATATGTACGTGTATATTTATATATATATACACACACACACACACGCCTGGCCATTAAACCAACATGGACTTCAATGACATTGCATTCAAATACATAGATTTTAATATGGAGTTGGTCCCCTTTTGCAGGTATAACAGTTTCCCCTTTTGGAAGAGGTAGGGGTGTTTCTGTGTTAATTTGTGTCCATTTATGCTTGCTTTTATAAACTGTCTTATCTTTCGCATACTGAGTAGATTAAATGAAAGAAATGGGAACAAATGTTTTACTATGACAGGCTGCAAAGTGCCTAAAGATACAAGGAGCCTAGATAAAGGAGTTCCAACCACTCAGCATTCAGCACCACCA